>CM053514.1:73086230-73107498 GCA_028627145.1 Eidolon dupreanum
CCCCCCCCGCCCCGCCCTCCCTGCCCCCGGCCTTCAGCTGGACTTGACCGCCATGCCCAGAGGGTGCAGGGCCTCGCTGTCCAACAGCCAGGTGCCTATTTGGTAGAGCAGCTGCGAGTACCAGTGGATGCCCGCCGCCGCCGGCGCGCCCGGCGCGTGCTGCGGGCCGCGGCCCCCGCCGCCGCCGTCGCCGTCCCCGCCGCGGTCCGTGCGCGCGGGCGCCAGCGCGGCCAGCAGCGCGTGCGCCAGGCGGAAGGGCGCGAAGGCCCGGTGCGCCCAGCCGTGCTCCTCGATGACCGCGTAGCACGACGCCAGCACCCGGTTGATGAGGATGGTGCCCTGCGCCGTGAGCGGCGCGTACGCGCCCGTGGCCTCCTCGCGCAGCGTCACGCTGTGCACCGCGGCTGGCAGGAGCCGGCGGTCGCCGCCGCGCTCGGCCACCACGTACACGCGCTGGCCCGGCCGCACGCGGCTGGCGAAGAGCGCCCGGCGCCCCGGCGCGCCCCCCGGCGGCCGCCCGGCCACCGAGGCGTTGTGCGGCGCGACGAAGAGCAAGTGCGCCGCGGTGAGCAGCAGGCGCTCGCGCGGCTCCCGCGTCTCGATCACGTAGAAGACCTTCTTGGCGCCGTCGTCGCGGTCCAGGAAGGTGAGGAAGTCGCTGTAGAGCAGCCGGCCCTGGTCGTCGGCCGCCAGCACGCGGTCCCCGGGCCGCAGGTCCTTCACCCGCTTGGTGCCGCCTTGCTCCAGGTGCACGGTGGCCGAGCCGGGGAAGCAGCCGCCCGATTTGGCCGCCACCGAGTTCTCTGTGGGCGAGGAGAAGGGCGGAAGAGGGGACAGGGCGGTGAGTGGCGAGCGCGAGGCGCGTGCGGGAGGCGGGGCGCGCGCTGGCTCTCCCGTGCGCCCCGGCCGGTCGCGCGCAGCCCGGGCCGAGGCCGGGCTGGACCGGAGCAGACCTCCCTCCCTCCCGAGCCGCACTGCCTCGGCGACGCAATTCGGATGCAGACGCTTTCCCCGATGACCCTTTGAGGATGGCACCGGCGGTGACAAAGGTTGGCTGGCGTTACACCCCTTTCTTTCCGCCTTCCTCCCCCCGCCCTCCCCGCACCCAGCACACACCCCGCCGCGCCACGAATCCGGAGGGTATTTCCTCTCCACTTGGATTCCTCAGGAAGCCTCCTCGAGCTCCCTCGGGCGCCGGGGCGCACCCTCCTTCCCTCCCTCCCGCCCCCGGCGCGGGGCGCGGCGCCCCCTCGCGCGCACCGCACCCGACAGCACCGCGGGGACCCCTGGCCGGCCGGCCCCCCGCGCCCAGCCGGGGGCCTCGGTGTCGGCTTGTTGGGGGACGAGGGCGGGAGGGTGAAAAATAGCTGTGGAGGTTGAAGCAACTGGACAAACATTCCAGAGAACTGGCCGAGGTGTGAAAACCCGGGGCTTGTGCGGATTTTCCAATTAAAATCCAATAAAAGGCCCAGCGTTGTCGCCGCGATCGCTGCGCTACATGGGAGACACTGGGAGGAAGGGACACTGCTCTGTCTCCCCTCCCCTCCCCTCCCCTCCCCTCCCCTCCCCTCCCGCGGCTCCCGGCCGCCCCCTCCCTGTTTGCTCAGGTGCACCCCCCTTCCCCGCCGTTCACACGCGGGCTCTCCAGAAGCCGGGGCCTCACAAGCGCTATTTGCTCAGCCAGGCCTCTCTTCCAACCTCTCAAGATGTGTATTTGAATTTTAAATGGCGGGGCCTGCCGGAGCGCTGGAAGCGGCCGGGTTCTCAAGGCCCCTTGACGACGCGCTTTCTCGAGCCTCTGAGGCTCACTGTCCCGAGGACAATGCTCGGAGCCGGGGGCGCGCAGGGGGCCGGGAGGAGGGGCGCCGCGGCCCGGTCTTCTTTGCATTCCAATCTCCCGGATCATGCTTTTTGCAAATAGAGATCGGGAGAAAGAATCTTCCTGCTGGAATTACACAGGGTTTTTAATCTTCTCATCGGTTTCTCCGGCATGAAGTGCGGGCCTGGCCGTTGGAGGCCCGCGGTAGCCCCCCGGAATGCGACCCGGGGCGCAGGCGAGCTGGAGTCGTCGAGTCGCACGACCCTGCTTGACACGCAGCGGCCCCGCGCCCCGGCCCGTGTGCGCGAAATGCCGACGAGCGGCTCTGCGCACCCCGGGCCTGCGCCCCGGCGGGATCCTGGGCCGAGTCCCCGCTGCTCATCTGCGCGGAGACCTCTGGGGACCCCCGGCAGGGGGACCCCTGCCAGTGGAGGGGGCTTGCGGACAGAGGTGGCCCCCGAGGGGTCCGTGCGCGCGCGAGCTGCCGAGGAGGGCGCGCCGGGCCCGGCGGGAGGAAAGGACCCCCGCAGAAGTTCCCCCGCGGAGCCCGGCGAAATGGGGGCGCCCCCTTCCCTTGAGCCCGAGACCCCTTCCCCACCGTCCCTGCCACACCTTTTCTTTCTGCTGTGACAAGAAGCCACTATTTTCCTTACCTACGAAGTGCGTCTCGACACTTCAAGTGTTTTTCTACTAACATCTGCTATTAAAACACCGTTCGGGAGACAAACAGGCAAAACCGGGGAGGGGGTGGGGAAGACACTGTGCCTCCGAAATTCAGTGTGAACCGTTCTGCTAAACGCGCCAGCTTCAGCTGAGAGATGGAGGGACGCGCGCGCGGGCGGAGAGCGTCCCCTGCACAGCGAGCGGTTCCTCGCCAGCGACAGCGTGTGGCGTTGCAGGCCCAGGGAAGGGAGCTCGCGGGCGCGACGGCCGCGCCGCAGCTGCAGGCGCGGATCTGCCTTCCTGGCCTGGCTGCGCTCGGGGCAGCCCAGCTGGCTCCTGGCAGGACGGTGCTTCTGGGCTCGCGGCCTCCAGATGTTGGACGCGGTGACTACGGGGTTTATTACCTCCCACCAGGCCTCTCCCCAAAGGCTTAGCCAGTGAGTTAAGTTAGCCTGGGGTCCGCAGGCGCTAGTGGGGAGGGGAGCGGCGCAGGGGCTTATCCCTGGACAGAACCTCCTGTCCTGGCGGGGAGGGGGGAAGCGAAGGCCTGGGAATCTTAAGCCCGAGCCAGAGGAAGGATTGAAGCCAGACTGGCCAGCCACGCGGGGCTGCAGTTTCCCGCCAGGAAACACCCCCCATCTTCCTTCCTTGTCTGCGCCACCTGCAGTGGGGGCTCCGGAAATGGGTGGGTGGGGGGTGGCTGGGGAAGCCATATGCCCTCTGCATCAGGGCTCAGAGGACCTGGGGTCTCCTGTGGCCTTCAGGGGAGGGGCAAGTCCTTGCTGGGGGACGAGCCTCCTAGGGTGGGCAGCCAGAACAGAGACGCCGGTCTCATCCAGTCCCCTCAGGCCCTGACCTTCCAGTCCCCTCCCCGTTTTCCGCTTTCCCTTGGATCGGCGCTGGGTGCACAGGTGCCGTGTCTGGGCGGATCTGGCGCTGGCGTGGGGGGCGCTGCCGGCGCGGGGCGGGGCGGGGCGGCGGGAGGGCGGGGCTGGGACTCACCTGCTTTCACGGAGCAGTGGATGTGAGCCTTGGACTCGTAGTACACCCAGTCGAAGCCGGCCTCCACCGCCAGGCGCGCCAGCATGCCGTACTTGCTGCGGTCGCGGTCCGACGTGGTGATGTCCACCGCGCGGCCCTCGTAGTGCAGCGACTCCTCGGAGTGGTGGCCGTCCTCGTCCCAGCCCTCGGTCACGCGAAGCTTCACTCCCGGCCACTGGTTCATCACCGAGATGGCCAAAGCATTTAACTTGTCCTTACACCTCTGCCAAGAGAAGAGGAGGACCCGCAAACGTTACCATCCGGCCCCGCACCCCGTCCCCGTCCCCGCTGTCTGGTCCCCGGGGACCAGGGCCGTGAGGAGCAGTGGAGGACAAGGCTTGGAATGGGGCCCCGGCCGGCTCAGCGTGGGGGCGGGGCGTCTGCCGGAGGGGCAGGTTGTCTGGGTCGTGACTGAGGCCCATACGCCCAGGTGGCAGAGCCCCTACCCGGGCCTGGGGAGCAGATGGTTGTTTTTTTTTTTTTTTTGAAACAAGTGCACTCATGTTTTCAGACAAGGACCCAAGAAGCCACCGGCCACCCCGGTCATGCCCCCCCTGCCTTTCCTGAGGTGCCCCTCGCTGCCCCCACCCCCGCCCCCTTGCTGGGGCTCCATTTCTGCCCAGTGTGCGGGCTCCACCCTTCTCCCTGGGCACACACCCTCCCTCACCTGGAGGCCAGAGAGAGGCCCAGGGTGCAACTTTGCAGAAAATGAGGGAAAACACACTGTATGCTTCTTAAGGAACTGAAAGCTTTGCCTTATCTCTGGACCCTCCCTCCTGCCCTATGCCTATCTGAGGTGAGAATTAAGCCGTAGGTAGAGAGGGAGGTGGGGAGCTGATAGCGAAGCTTAAGGAGTGGGAGAGAGCAAGCGGTGGAAGGCGACCAGGTGAGTTATAATTTTCAGTAAGGGCCAGGCCGGACGACAAACAGTCTTTATCTGGACAGCCACATTCCTTTGCCCCGTAGAACTTTCTGCCGCCTTTTCTGTGGTCTGATTGTGTCTCTTGTTTTCCTTAACCTGTTCCCTTCCCCCAGCTTGTTTTTTTGGCCAAGCGCAGAATGGTGTCCTGCAAGTTTGAAGTGCAAACCTCAGAGGTGGAGGGAGGGGGCGGCGGGAGGGTGGGGGATGGGAGCCAGGAAGGCCTGGGGCTTCGGAGCCCTTTGCCTCTGGAGAGTCTCCCCCTCACTGTCCCCAGACAGAAGGAAGCTGCGGGTAGGAGTGAGGAAGCGTGAGCAGGCGGGAGCACCAGGGTGCGTGGCGCTGGGCTGGGGGCCTGCCCTGCGCGCCTCTTCTCTGGTCCCGTACAGAGGAGGAAGCAATAAAAACAGCTGCATCACGTGTGTGCGTTTGTGTGGCCGCGCACTCCCTGGACGCTGGTCCTGCTGCTGGTGGCTGCGGGATTTAGCAGAGGGGGAATGACAAAGTCCTGACGGGGGCCATCCCGAGAGAGGCCACCCTAAGCGGCGGTGGATGACAATTTCAAGTTAATGTCTGCAGCGGACAGGGCTTGCCTCCTCCAGGGAGGCGGATGCTGGCGTTGGGGGCCTGGTTACCGGGCCGGAAAGAAGCCTCTCGGCCGCCCCCATCACGGACCCTAATAATCGCGCGGGCGACTCTTTTCCTAAAGAGTGGGGGAGGAGCGCCCTTGCAGAAGGCCCGCTGCCGGGTTTTAAGGGGACGTGACAGATTGCGCAACAGGAAAAGTCCTGTGTGTTCGGCGGCAATAAAACGGGTAACATGGTTGTAGAGTTAAACATACAACAAGTGGGGGGGGGAGTAGAAGGCGGGGGCGGCGCTGGTGACAGGTCAGCGCTTGAAGGTTTCTGGGCCTTCCAGCCGTTTTCTTAAAAAAAAATAAATAAATAAAAAATAAAAACTCGGAAAGGCAGAGTTGGAGTGAGGTCATCGTGAGGATTGAACGCGTTTTACATGAAAATCAATCAGTAAACCAGGGTCAGTTAAGAGCCGGGATGTGCAGCCGGCTGCGCAGGCGCACACCGCCGACACGCACACGCACACGCCCGCGTCCCGAGCCCCTGTCCCACCCGGCTTCCCTCTCTGGGGGGCACGTGAAGCTGTCAACAGCTTCCCCCGGGCAGCTGGCGAGGGGGGAGGGCAGGATGGGGGGGATGCAGGACCACCCTCCCGTACCCTGAGCTGCGCCACTTCAGCAAGAGCTGAAGGACCCAGGCGAGGACGCAGGCCGAGGCAGGCCCGATCGGCGCCCCGCGCCCTCCCCGGCTCCCCCCGGCGCGGCGCCGCCTCGGGCCGCCGCCGCAAGGACGCGCTGCTCCGCGGCCGGCCGGGCCGGATCGTCGCGGCCCAAGGCAGGAAGCCCGGGCCGGTCATCAATTCACTGAGTCGTGTGCCGCGAATCAAGCCCGACTCTGTGCAGCCACCGTGAAGCCCAGCGGGGCCGCCGGGCCGCTTTGTGTCGCCGAGGCCGAGCGGTTCCCTACGCCTGCCTGAGCTCCCGCCACCTCCCCCGTCTGCGCAGCCGCTCCGCGCCTGGAGGCCTGAGAGGGACTGTCACCGCCAGCAAGCCGAAGGGCTTCCCCAGCACGGGGGCAGGAGTGTTCCAACTTCAAAAGAGCACCCCCAGTCCCTGCGCACACCTCTCTCCACCGAGCGTCCTCCACTGCGGAAAGCCAGACCCCCCCACCCCAACAGGAAAGCCTCAGCACCCCCACGCCTGAGCGCGGCGCCCCAGAAATCTACGCGGTGTGGCGTCTCAGGTCGATGCCCCCTCCGCCCTCAGGCCCGGCCCCTCAGAGCCCCCCAACATCCCGCCTGGCACCCACGGCCTGCGGGGAGAGAGAGGGTGTCTGTCTGCGCTTCCCCCTCTCGGAGTTAATATTAACCAAGAGCTCATGCGTTCCAGAGCTGCTCTCCAAGTTCCACTGGGGACGAGCTTGCCATGGTTGAGGGACTTGGGCGGCAGTCACATTAGAGAGACAGACACAGCGAGACACGGAGGGACGGAGGGACGGCGAGACAGGGGAGGAGGGACACGCACCTGAGAACAGAATCCAGGTGCTTCTCTTAAGTGAGGGGCCAGCGGTGCGCGGGCTCCCCGAGCAGCCTCGGCCTCCTCGGGCCTGGGAGGCAGTCCCGGCTTCACCCCTTCACCCCGGCCCTGCCCCTCGCCACCCACGTCCTCCGCCTTCCCCCCCCCCACCCCGCCCCCCTAACTCGTAGAACCAGACAAGAAGGAAGGACACGGAAGGAATAAACAAGGGCACCTTCCAGGCCACCCCCTAGCCACCCACGTTCTAGGGGGACATTTGTGGGGTCCGTGATACAATCTGGCTTGGCTCTCCCCACCCCACCGCACCCCACCCCCACGGTGGCTGCCCCTCCCCCGTCCCCTTGCGCTGGGACTGGGAATAGCCACTGCCCAAGGAAAAAAAGTATTTGTTTTCATTTCTTCGTCTGAGGGAAGTTGACAGAAGGTCAGAAGTTCAAATGCTGCCCGCGCACGCGGCGGCGAGTGTCGGGGCGCGGGGCCGCTGGGCCGCGGGTCCCCGCGGGGCGGCCGGAAGAGGGACCTGGCCGGGCTCGGGCGCGGCGCGGAGGACGGGGAGGCCCGCAGGCGGCGGCGCTGGCGCTGGCACCCCGGCCCGCGTGCGGGCGACCCCGGCCGTCGGGGGCCTGCTCCCAGCCGGGGCGCGCCGCGCACGGCGCGTGGAGGGGCGGCCGCGGCCCGGCCCCGCGCGCTGCAACCCGAGCCGCGGGATCGATGAGGCCGGAGTAAGTGGAGCTGAACGTCTGCCGGGCGCGCGGCCCCACGCTCGCCGCTGGGCAGCCGGGCGGCCATGCCGGGGCCCCTCTGCGGCGTGGGCCGCGCGCACACCCGCGCGGACGCTGACCCCTCCGGCTCGCGGACGTCCGGTGTCCTCGCTCCCCCTCTCCTGCCTCGCCTCCCGCCTCCCCGGTTCCGAGGGCCCCCCACAAGGCCCCCTCCCTCCCGAGGCAGCAGTGTGACCGGGGGTCGGGGCCCCAGACGCGCCGGAGAACTCCCCGCCGCCGCCGGCAGCGCGCACGGGCGCCCGGGGCCTGCGCAGAGTTAACCGCGGCTCGCGCCGCCCCGGGCACAGGCGCCCGCGGCCACCCTCGCGGTCCAGATTTAAGGTGGTCGCGAGCAGATCCGAGAGAGCGAGGTCTCGAGAAGGACTCCCCCCCCCCCCGCTGCCTCTCCTCCCCCTCCCGTCAGCTCCAGCCGCTGCCCGGCTGCCCGCGCCCTCTCTCGGCTCCGCAGCAAGGCCGGGCTCGCGCCGGGAACCCAGGGCCCGGAGGTGGCGCCTCTGCCCGCCACCCCCACCCTGGCCGCACTTGCGCCCCTTCAGCGCCGCTCAGACAGCGGCGGTGCGCTCCTAGCCCTAAAGGTAGGACTCGAATATTTTAATAGGGCAATAAAAAGGATGTTGACCTATATTTGCCAGGAAATCCATATCTAGCTTCAGTTATACGTGCGCGGAGTTTCAGACAGCCCGCGGCGGGCGCGGAGGCGCGGCCAGGAGTCTCCGGCGGAGGTGGGGAGGGACAGGGGCGCCCGCCCTTCCCTCCGCGGCCCCTTTCCAGCCCCCTCCGCTGGTTTTCAGTCTCTCCGGATGCCTCTGCCAGCAGGTTGAAAACTACAGTGATGCAATGCCAATAAGTTCTAAGTCCCTCCCCTCAAGTACCGCGGCCCGGGAGAATGAAAGCGCATCCTTAAAGAAATATCGATACATTCACACTCCGATGGGCGCAACTGCCACCGCGGAGTCGCAGTGGGGCTCTGTGACACGCCAGGGACTCGCCGGGCAGCCTCGAGAGCCCCCGCCTTTTGTCAGAACGCCTCCTGGCCTTCCCGACTGAGGGCCCTTGGTGGGGTCAGCCGGGTGCGGTGATCGTGGGGGACGAAAGCACGGAGGACAGCAGGGGAGGGCGGGGGGCTCTGAGGTCTGATGCTGGAGGCTGCATCGCACGGCGCCCCGGAAGCCGCTCTGTGTTCGTGGGGGGGGGTCCAGCCCCCTCCCTCCATCTCCACTCCAAACTCGTAAGGGGTAGACGCCCCCAAAGTGAAGGTCTCCCCGATTTACAAGGCAGAGCTGAGGCAGGAAGGGAAGGCCATCACGGCGAGACGCATCAAATCAGGGCCATCAGTGGACCGCGGCGCCCGCCGGCCTCCCCCGCCCCCACCCTAAACTTCTCCAGCTGGACCCTTCACCTCCATTCCCCTCCAGGAAGAGGAAGGGATGGCAGGTAGGCAGGTGGGTGGGGAGGGAGAGAGCGAAATCGCCTTTCTACCTGCCTCCAGAGCAAACAGACCAAGTCTGGAACTGCTGGGTTTCACGGAAGCCCCCGGAACGCGCCGCGCTGCGCGCCGGGCTCCGGGTTTCTACCTGAGTCATCAGCCTGTCCGCGCCGGTGTTCTCCTCATCCTTGAATATGATGTCGGGGTTGTAGTTGGGGGTGAGCTCCTTGAACCGCTCGGAGTTTCTCGAGATCTTCCCTTCGTATCTTCCGCTGGCCCCGAGCGTCTTCTCCGCCACGTTGGGGATAAACTGCTTGTAGGCTAAAGGGGTCAGCTTTTTGGGGTGCCGCCTCTTCCCGAATCCCCTGCCGGGTCCACACGCCAGCCCCGAGCACAGCAGCAGCGAGGAGACCAACAGCAGCCGCAGACATCGCGCCAGCAGCAGCATCTCGTCCCGGGAACCCAGGGACTTCAAAGCCGGCCCCGTGCGGGTCTGTGTGCGCGGAGTGTGCGCGAGGGTGTGTGTGTGTGTGTGTGTGTGTGTGTGCGTGTGTGTGTGTGTGTGTGTGCGCGCGCGCGCCTGTGCGCTCTCCCTCGCTCGGCTTGCTGCTGGCTCCCTCGCCCGCTCTGCCTCTCTCTTTCTCTTCCTATAGAGCCCTGCCCGCCGCCGCTGCCGCGGGGGGCTCTCGGCGGATCCCCACCCAGACGGGGGCTGGAGCGGCAGGCTGCTGGTCGCTGATAACGGAGCACATCGGAGTTGGGGCGGGAGACAGCAATCAAAAGACAAAAAGAGTCTGATTTTAAATGGTAGCAAGCCTGGAGAGCTTGTGAGAGAGGCTGTCTCCAGTACTATATTATAGCTGGCAGGGGCGCATCTGATTGGCCGAAGCAGCACAAGCTTGTCTTCTGATGGTTAACCCTAAAAAAGACTAGAATTTTTTTTCCCCCCGTCGCCGCCGTTGCTTTATTTTCACCTGAAGGCTTCGCGTTAGAAAAGGAAACCTTTGCGGAGACAAAGGTGGGCGTGAGGGAGGCGGCCGGGTCTGATGATGACATCAGTCACCCTGCACTGCTTGCATCTCAGCGTCCCCCCCTTCACTTTCTCCAGAATGGTAGGTGCTTCAGTTAAAACCAACCGAAGTTTTCGAGGACAGTCTGGATCCCCCCCCTCCCAGCCTCGATGATCAAACAAGTATTCTCTCCAGCGTTCGAGGGGCAAAGCTGCCCAGGTCTTATTTAAATGTTTTTTCTTTTTTTCTTTCATTCTTTTTTGCTTTCTTTTTATCACGCAGGCTGGGTCTCCCTGCATTTTAAAGACAGAGAGTCTGTGCGTCCCCCTGAATATTCAACATCCTTGGACGGAGGGCAATTTCGACTGACCGCACGTAAAGCATTACTATTTGAAGTGCTCTAAGTGCCTTAGAAAAACTTGCAAATACTGCTCCTTTATTGCGTTTCAATCAATGCATTATTTTTAACCCTCCGAACAGGGATGGAGGAGAGCTCAGGGCGGGCACAGAGCGAGGCCGGCCTGCTGCCGGCTGGGCCCCGCGGGGTCTGGGCGCCGCACCCCAGCCTGGAGAAGGGGGCCGGTGCCGGTGGGCGGAGGCCCGTGGTGCCTGGGGGCCGCGGGGAGTGGGCAAGGCTGCGCACACGCCACCCCCACAGGCTATCGATCTGAGCAAAGTGCAGGCCGGGGACGAGCTGGATGTGGGATTCAGCTCCTCGCACACCGTGTGGAGCTGGCTTTTCGTGAGCCCTGCAGGCCAGCCCTCAGGGTCGTGGGGGGTGCGGGCTGAGACGGGGCAGGACCCTGGGGGGACCGCAGTCTGGTCAAAGGCGGGGTTCAGAAGAGGGCCCAGCGCGCAGGGCCGGCCATGCTGGAGTCTCCAGCCTCTGTGCTTCTTTCAGAAAAAATAAAGTCCTATTTAAACCAGAAAAATCACACCAGAAATCGCCCCCTTTGGCGGACCAGGCCCTCCTCTTATCTGCTCCCCCCCATCTCATTCATGTGCAAGAATGGCTCAAGAGCAAGTCAGGGGAGCCGGGACTGTCACTCTGGGAAGCCCAGCCTTCTCCCTGCACCCCGGTCGGTCGGGTGGGGCGGGAGAGGCCAGGTCTGAAGCCTCGGCCTGCAAAACAATGGGACCTTCGCAGCCGTCCAGGCAGGCCCCTTGCAGATGACCTCTTTGGTCGGGGGTGGTGGAGGGGGCATCTGAAGAGCCATCTAACTGGGCCTTGCAGGGCCTGACCACTGTGAAGGCCTGGCCAACCTGGGCCCCCCAGGTGCACCAGGCCCCCCCTTCCTTGCTCTTTCTGTCCTGGGATTGGTGAAGAATCTACATGCTGGCAAGGATGCCCATGCCTAGGCGAGGTGGGGAAGCAGCACCCCACTTTTTCACGGCCTGCCAAGCGAAGGGGGTCTGTCTCCCTGTCCCAGCGTGGCCTCGATGTGCCCGTGTGCTCCCAGGGGAAACAGGAAAAAGGGTGCACCATCCTGGACCAGGGGGTCGGTGGGCTCAAGACGGTCACTGTGCAGCACAGTGTCCCCACACGTGACACCACTGGGCCCTGGGGGCGCTCCAGTCCTTTGCTCACCCTCCCCCGCCCTGCACCTCCTCGCCCCAGCCCCTCCCTTCCCCCCTCTTTTTTGCCCTCCACCCTCCCTTACAAAGCCAGGCACAGCGAGGGCCTGCAGGCAGCACCCAGTTGTGACCCTGTGGCCCCAGGCCAGGGACCCCCATTTCCCCACTGGGCACGCAGTGGCAGGCGGGAGGCACACGCCCAGGGTACGTGGTCCCCTCCCATGCGGAGACCTCAGGCCTGCCACGCGTGGGCCAGAGCTGGACTTGGGGTGCTGGGGAGCCGGGACTGTCACTGCCTCCTGGCCTGGAGCAGGGAAGGCCCGTGCTCGCAGGGGTTGGGGGGTCCCCAAGCTCAGCAGGCCTGCGCCACAGTGGGGCCAAGGCCACCTCCCCCTTCACCTCGAAGCCAGTCCTGGACACCTTGGGGCCTGTCGGGGACCACGGGATGGGTGATCCCCGAGAATGGAATAACGGTGGACCAGCGAGCCGGCCGCTGGCCCTCGCTCCCGGCCAGCCTCCCTGTCCTGGCGGAGGCGTGGATCTGGACAAAGCTCGCTCGCAGTTTGTATTTATTGCTTGGAAACCAGGGCACTGGCGAGTCACCGGGAGAAGCGGAGACCCCCCCACTTCCCTTTCCTTTCATCCTGCCCCCTCCCCACTCCCCAGACACCAGACACCCTGCCTTCCACCTCCAGACACCAGATGGCTCCCTCTCTTTGCCTTTCCCCCTCCGGACAACTCTGGCCTCCCCTCGCAGGTCAGAGGTCCAACCCCACCTCCGCATGACCCTGCCAGACACCCCAGAGAACCCCAAGGTCCACCTCTGATCCGTCTGGGCTGTGCCCCACTTCCCGTGGTCATCCGCATCCCTCTGTCCATGCCTCCATCCTCCCCTCCCTCCATCCCACCCCAGCATCCCTACTGAGGACAGGTGGCTGCCTGTCACCTCCCCCCACTCGCCAGGAGGCACCTTCCCGCCCCCCAGCCCTGCCTCCCCGCCGCCCCCGTCGCTAGATGGCGCCCTCACTCTGCCTTGCGGCTCTGGCTCCACCGGCCTGGGCCTGGATCCCCTGCAGACCCGGCGGGGAGGCCCCTGGAAGCTGGCCGGCCAGCCCCCGGGTCTCCGCGACCCCTCCCTCCTTTCCCTTCCCCGGATGGGCATCGCCGTGCCAGCAGTGGGGCGCGCGCCTCCCCACCTCCGCCTCCGGCCCGCGTCTCTCCAGGGCTCTGCCCCGCGTCCCCTCTGCCCCGCGTCCCCTTTGACTCCTCTTTTTACTCCTACTCAGTCCTTCTGGTCAGTCATCCAGTTTCTGTTTCTTTCTGATTTTGTTCTACTTTTGGTAAACTGGATATTGATGGCTCCATCTCTCCTTGTGGTGGCCGGCCAAGGCCTCCCTGGGGATTTTGGAGGGGGCGTCCCTTTAGCCCCGTTCTAACCCGATGGTGCTGGAAGACCCGAGCCTCCAGCTTCCTGGAGAAGCCGCGGGTGCAGCTGGCCCCGGAGGCGGGGACTGGAGCCCTCCTCCCCGCCCGGCGCTGGGCACTGGCCTCCCTGTCTCTGTGTCCCCATAGCACTGCGGCCGAGGGCGGGCCAGAGGCGAGGTGGCAGGCACGCAAGGCCTGTGGCTGGAGGGGACAGTTTGTGCGTGGGCCAGCGTCTCTGCAGAGCAGAGTGGGCACAGGGCCCCGCCAGGGGACGGCAGGTGGACGCCTCCGCCATGTGCTCCACCCTGGGGGCGGCGGGGAGGGGCGACCTGGCATCCTCGGGCCTCGGTCATGCTCTGAAGCAGGATGCAGTGACATGCAGGAAGACCACGTGGCCGGCCGGGGGAACAGAAGCCACCTCTGGCCCGGTGGACGTGTCCGGGCAGCCTCCTCTGCCTGCAGTGCCCGGCCTCGGAGCGCGCGGGCCCCTCTCCCAGCCCGCCGCGCCCCGCCCCGCCCCGCCGAGCGCGCGGCCTTCTGCAGCCCGGCGGCTCCTCCTCAGGCCTCAGGCGTGTGTGGCCCTTGCATTCCCCAAGTGGCCGTCGTCAGGGGCCGCGGGCCGCGCAGTGAGCGCGGCAGGCGTTCCAACGTGGGGTGGTGGCCTCGTGCCCAGGAAGGGAGGGGCAGAGCTGGCTGCAGACCCAGCTCTTCCGACCTCGACCCCATGTGCTCCGCCCTGCCCCTCAGCTGCCTGGGCCAGGCAGCGCCCCCGGAGGGTTTGCGCAGTGACCAGTCACTGCCCGTTAGGGCCCCCTGGGAGACCTTGGCCACCGGAGAGAAACCGGACAGTCAAGCTCTCCCAGAGGTCCATGGCGCTTCTGCTTCGCGGACGTCCCCATGAGGACCCCGGCGGCCCGCGGGGTGGGGGCTCCTGGAAGCCCTCCCGCGCCCCTCGCTCCGCCCAGGGGGAGGGGAGGGGCCGCACAGCTCACCCCTGGCGGCTGGAGGGCGGGGCAAGTGCGTTCCTGATTCCTTCTGGAGCCAGGTGTGGGGGGCGCGGTGAGGGGCGAGTGTGTGTGTGTGTGTGTGTGCGTGTGTGAGCGTGTGTGAGTGTGTGTGAGCGTGTGTGGCCACAGAGCTGGGGCTGGGAAGAGGGCTGGCCACCGTGTGACAGACCGGGCCTCCATGAGGACCCTGGAGCAAGGGCTCCGAATGGCCCCTGTTCTGGGGGGGGGTGAAGACCCCAGGCCCTTTGCACGTGCTCCCGGCCCCTCCTGGGCAAGCCCCCGCTGCTGGCCCCAGGCTTACTCCATCACTCTAACGGGGACAGCCACGACCCCCTTGGCAGGCAGCACAGCGCGTACATCGTCTGGGCAGCTTCTGTCCATTTTCTTTAAAAAAATAAAGGCCGGTGTGTGTGTGTGTGTGGGGGGGTGCGGTATGCGGTGCTGAAACTCAGAGGCTGTTTCTCTGCGGGAGCGCAGCGCGCTCAGAGGTCCCCCAAAGGGCTGCGGTGACCTTAAGGTCCCCTCAAGGTCAGGGCCCCCGGGCCCCCGCAGCCCCCGCCGCCCTCCCTGTGCCAGGACGCCTCGGTCCACCCGCCGGAATCCGGGTTCCCCACGCCCTTCGGGGCGGGGTTTTCTAGAAAGACTTGACGCTCTGCGCATGTCAGTGGGCCCTTGCGTGCCGCGCACGTCCGGGGCCGGTCCCCGGCCCGGGCCAGGGCCTGGGCCACTGCCGGCCCATGGCCGCCGCCCTCGCAGCTCGTTCGGCGTCTCAGTCCCGGAGGGACGGGGGCTCCCCCAGCGGTCTCGAAAGGGGCGATGGCACGTTCTCTTCTCCGTGCGCCCGAAGCGGCTTCCCTCTTCGACCCGCGGAGGCTGCCGGCGTCTCACCTGGGGACGCGCCACGTTCGCAGGTACAAATACGCTTGGCTGGGCCGAGGCAACTGGGTGTGAAGCCACTCGGCCGTTTTCCCCCCGGGCGGGGACTGCCCTGGGCCGCCCCTTTCATTTGACAACTAGGACATTTGATTAAACTGAGTTAATTGAAATGATCTTACTTCCTGTGGAGGCTCCGCCCTCCTCTCTCAACAGCCAGTGGGGACAAGCCACAGGGATGGGACCGCGTGGGACAGATCCCAGTACCCATGTGTCCTGTACCCCTCAAAGTAAGCTGGTGAGTCGTTTCATTTGGGGGAACCTGTCCGTCGCACCCCGCCGGACACGACGTGCTTTCCAGGGGTGTTTGATCGGGCAGTGACACTTGGAGGAGGAGGCAGACACCCCCCTGTACCCCGCTTGACGGAGGAGGGCATTGAGGCCTAAAGAGAGACGAGGGGACGTGCGGAGTCCCCCGGCGTGCATCTGGTTTTCTGCCAGCGCTCGGCGCCTGGGCGCGCGGCTGGGCCGCTGTCTGGGAGCGGAGTGACCGCGCGCGGTCGCGGTGCCCTCAGCTCCCGGCCTCGCGGCCGTGCGGGCCCCGGACTTGCGGGCGCGTTGGGGGCGTTTGCTTCTCCTCGCGAGGGGAGTCCACACGCAGAGAGGGGACAGCCCTCGTGGGCTCCTTCCCTGAGACAGCCCAGCGGGGTTCGTTCCCGGCCGGGCAGGCGGGCAGGCCCGACGGGGGTGGGGCGGTGGGCCGGCGGGCGGGAGTGGGGGCGAGAGGCCAGGGGAAACCCACAGGGTTGAGCTCGAGTCAAACTCCACGCTTCTCCTCTCGGCCTCTGCAGTGTGAGGACGGCGCACCCCACAGCACTCACACCGGCGGCCTGAACCCCGGCGGCCTGAACCCCCGCTCTCCCAGCAGCGCCCGACAAAGCCCGCCCCCCGCAGTCCTCCGCCGGCCCCCTCTGGCCACGTCCCGGCTGAGTCCCCCGCTGAGCCCCCGCCGCGGAGCAGGCCGAGGACGAGCGGGGCTGCCGCGGCCCCTCGCGCGTCCCCGTCACGGTGCTGGGTGTCGCGTGCCCGCGTTCCTCCGCGCCCCTGATGTACTTACGGCCTCGTTTTCTGGGTTCGTTTGGTGGAGGAAGGTGTGGGTGGCAGGCGGCGGGGTGGCCAGCACATCCTCAGTGTCCCATTGGTCAAGGGTGCCCCTCCCCGCTTCCTGACTCGCCACCACGAGAGGCTGGAGAGCCGTCTGTCTCGGGGTCGCAGGGCGCTGGACTCGGGAGCGGTTTAGAAGCTGCAGGCCACCGTGATTGGTGGCCTTCAGATTCGGCTGTTGACGAAGCCGTGGGTAGGAAGGCCGTGGCCCCTCGGGGAACAGCTCCGTAAAGGAGGCAGCAAAAGTGTAATTAGGCAAATCAAATAAGGCTCGGCAAGGATTTCGACTCTTCGGTCACATATCATTTCCATTAAGTCACCGTGTGTTCAAACGAGGCCTGTGTGTGCATAACCCCCTGTTAAAATAAAGCCGTGGCAGAAGCGTGGTTTGTCTTCAGACGTCGCCGGCTCGCCTCTCCGAGTGACAGGCACGGTGCCATTTCACCCGCGGAAGAGGAGGGGCTTGTCAAGGTCGGCCCCAGAAAACCCAGCGGCTGCAGCGGCATCCCACTGAATTCAGGTTCCGGACCAGAACCCAGAAGAGGTCTGGACACGCGCTGGTTCCGTCCCGGTCCAATGCCAGGTGGCCGGGCCCCTTTAACCGTTAGGGCGGTTTCGCCCAGCTCTGCTGTAATGTGACAACTAATCCATCGGTCACCTTTCTTTGTAGAAATAATCAATTCTAATCAGTAATTGCTTTTGGGCAATAGTTCAATTCTGCTGTCATCTTTTGGCTCCCACATGATAGCATCATCCAGGAGCTCTGAGGGCAATAATACATTTCGCCATTATGGGATCCGAGGCCAGACAGCGTTCGCTCCCGGGCTCGGCCGTCAGGCTGATACGCGGCGTGCGTTTCCACGTTTTATGCCCCATCCAGGCCCAGCAGACGAGAGGCGTTTTAGGGGTCTCTGCCTTCGACCCCCGAGTCTCGGGGATGGGTCGCCCTCCGTAGTTTTCAGAGACCCGTTTGGTGTGTGGTAGACACAACTCGGGATCATCAGAGCGATTTTCCTGGGGAGGGTGCGGCCCAGGAGGTGGGATTGAGGGAGAGCGGGCTTGAGGTCAGAGGCGAACCAAGAATCTCATGCCAAGAGCTTTCGACCCCCGACCCGCATCTCCGGGCTCCGGCCTCAGACAGGTGAGGGTGTGACGGCGCCGTAAGCGCCCCGGCCCTTGCTGTACCCACCCCGCTTTCACTTCCGCTTTCCAGGTCTTTCCAGAACTGGCCGTTCTCCCTTCTCCGGTGCCGTGCGCTCCACTAGCAGGTTGGGCTGTCACAGCACTTAACCACGGCATTTTCAGTTGTCTAATGTGGCCTTATAATTTCCCCAATTACAGGTCTAAATGTCTCGCACGTCTCATTTACTCACTAATGCAATCCTTAAGACGTCTAATTAAAACGCGGCGCTATCTGTTCCTGATTTTCCTCCTAGGTTTTGGGCAGGGTGGAGCTCTGTGGGGAACTGGGGACAATCATGGCCATGAGAGCGTCAGAGGCGGGCGTGAACCAGGTGTGACCATCACATACTCTTCAGGGACTTTTAAAAAGGTGACAGTTTTCTTGAGTCTTTTTTCTTTCTCTCTCTTAAGATGGGCTTTGTTTAAAACACATGCACACGCACACCAAGGCATTTGCTCCCGGTGCAAAGGTTTCTATGATATTTGTTATGAGGGAATAAAAATCCTATTAAAATATTTATACATCTAAACAACCCCAGAAGCCACACAGACACTTAGGCCTCTCAGCTTTCTATTCTGAAAGCCAGATAAATCATCATTCGGGAGGAAGATGAAAAACAAAAACAAGCTCAAAGTGCTCCACAGCTGCTGGAAGAGGAGGCGCGGAACCGGCCCGGGGCCCGGTTCTGCCTCTGAGCCGTGCTCGGCCCGGGCCTGGTTCTGGCCCTGAGCCGTGCTCGGCCCAGGCCTGGTTCTGCCTCCGAGCCGTGCTGAGCCCAGGGCCTGGTTCTGCCTCCGAGCCGTGCTCGGCCCGGGCCTGGTTCCATCTCTGAGCCATGCTCGGCCCGGGCCCTGGTTCTGTCTCTGAGCCACGCTCCATCCACAGATGTCCCAGGAGCCCCTGGAGTTTCTGACTCATCAGAAAAAGGAAGCAAGCTCGTGGGGTGTCGTGTGTGGGGAGCATCATCGCAGTTCAGATCTTTAGCAGGAAACAGACGTGCGGTCCTCCCCGATGACGTGATGGGGACACTGAGGCTCATGTCGCTCGGGGCCTCGGTGGCGCCCCGGGGTCGGCGAGCTGGCAAAGCCAGAGCTGGAACGCAGGCTCCGACCCCCGACAGAGTCCCGTCCAGTCTGAAACGGGCCCTGGGGCTCAGGGGGCCGCGCCCCATGTTCCCTGGGCGCTGGGGACGCCAGGGCAGCGCGTCCACCGTCCGTCTCCTCCGCGTGTCGCGTGTCTGTAGGTCGCTTGGCTCACTTGTTTCGCAGACAGGTAGCTGACCGCCGTGCTGAGACAGTGTGTCCTTCCGTACGAATGTGAGGCGCCAGCCCTGGGCTCAGGTCTCTCGGTCGGGAAGAGCGGTGGCCAGCCGTGAGGAAGGGCAAGGCGGCCTGCGAGAGAGCGGGGGCCGGGCCCGGGCCCCAGGAGACGAACACGCCCGGGGGCGGCGCTCACCGCTCCGCTGGGAGGGCCGCACGCTGAGCAGGCGGGGTCCTGGGGACCACACACGTCAGCGGCCGGTGCCCAGCCCGAGTGCCGGCTGCGGCCACACTGCTCTACTCCTCTTCGAGTCGGTGGGCGGCGTCTCCCCAGCCCCTTCCCAGCTTCCTCGCGGCCTGCGGGGGAAGCCCTTCCCCTGGGGGGACCGAGGCCAGCCCCCCACACACCGCTGTGGTCGTCAAAACCCAGCCCCAAGGCACAGCGCAGTCTGACGAAGCTGCCGGTCCGACTCACGTTTCTCTCCACAGCCGCCACGGTGCCTCTGTCTGTTCTTTCCAGGTGCTTTGGGCCCGCAAAAGCTACATGAGCCATCACCTCGGGGGTGCAGCGTGTGGGCGTGGCCCCATCATGTTGTTGGCACCGGACGTCTGCTGACCCGCTGGCCAGGTGGCTCTGTTTGTTGGCAGCGATGGCCCTCGGCATGCCCAGCCGGCCCTCTAAAAGGGCTGGCATCTGGCTCCCCGGCTCACTGTCCACCCCGGCCGCTGACCCCTAGCCAGGGTGCTCATCCGGGGGTGCCCGTTGATTGACAGCACCGTCGGGTGGGTACGACGCCAAGTCCCCAGGTGTGGACTTTGCAGCCGGGAGAAAGGGACGGCCACAGCCCTTCGCCCCACTCGCCCAGCGCTGTGGCTGCGTTGATGCAGCCGGAAGGCGCCGCCCGTGTCCGAGCCCGGCCCGCGTGGCAGGCCGCACCCGCCCTGGGCACCCGGCAGGCGCTTGCCCACAGCTGCCACCGCCACGCGCTCCCCTAGGGGACAGGGGACCCACGACCGGCCCCTTCCGGCGCCTCCCGATGCCTCCGCCTGACTCAGCCACCGGCAGTGCCGGGGGCAGCCTCTGGCCCAGCAGTGCTGACTGGGAGGCCGGAGTCAGCGGGCCCCGGTCCCCCGCCCCCCACAGTGACCCGGGCGGGGCCTCGAGCAGATGGGGGGGCTCCAACAGTGGTGGCACCTGGCACCCCGTCCGGGTGCTCGCCCTGGGAAACCGATGCGCAGCCTGATGAGCAGAAATGCCGTGCGAGAGGCCGAGCCACCGTCCCAGCCTGGCCTGGCCCCTGTCCCCCGGGGGCGGGTGGGATGGCCAGCAGCAAAGGGGTGGGCCTGTCTGGGTGGGCACCGGGTGGGCGCTGTCCTCCAGGCGGGCCCTGCGGCAGCTGTCCATGGTCCTGCAGCCCAGGCCGCTCGCTCCCCGTGTGGTAGACCGGGCAGGGACGCAGCCGGAGTGAGGCGGGTCCTCCAAGTACAGCTGGGAATTTCACGAGGGGTCCTAAACGTGGAACTGAGTTGGGGGGGAGGCGAGAGAGGGGGGAACTCGAGGGACAGGGGCCGCTGAGCCGATCTCTGGTGGGGCTGCAGCCTGAGCCCTGGGCTCCCGAGGCACAAGGCGTGGGGTGGGAGGGGACCCCCTGCCCACGGCGCCCAGCTGTGGGCGGGAGGGAGGGAACGAGGGAGCAGTCTAATCCCACGGGGCTGGGAATCGTGCCTCGTGCCTTGGGTTCCCCCACGAAGGCGAGGGAGGACGGAGGCTCCGGTCGGCCGGGCCCTGCTGCTCTGCCCGGGGCCCACGTGGTGCTGGTTTTGTTCTGGGTCATTGTGCTGCGCGTGTGGGTGGGGGAGGGGCTCACTGGCTGCAGCAGGTTGTTGCTTCTCTGAGTGCCACCTTCACCGACCTGGCTGGCAGTTTGAAGCGTGTGGCCACCTATTTATGCACCTCATAGAGGGGCACACTGAGCTCAGAGGAAGCCGGCTGGCGAGCAGAGGCGCCCGGCCGCCCCCCGTGTCCAGCAGCCACTCCTCCTGCCTCCCTGGCTTCCCGCACCCCCCCCCACCCCGTGTCAGGTCCTTGAAGACGGCACTCTGGTTTAGGGGTGCCTCTGTGATGCCAGGCATGGCGGGTTGTTACCCCCACACTGGTGTGGTCGCTAGTCTCCTAACCTCCTGAGCTTCTGAGAGACACCCCCGGGGGTCCCACCCCTCACCCTCAAACCACAGATGTACACCCCCGGGAAGAACGGGGATCTCTGAGGTGCCGGTCACGCTCTCCCATCAGACTGGAAGACCCCGTCCTTTCTCACCACTCTTGACCCATGACCAGGGACATCAGGGGACCTGGGACAGAGGTGCCAAATGTTTATGGTCTATTTTGGCTAATGGGTCATTGTAACTCTCTGGTCTATTTTACTAACTACATCTATTTTATTTCCTATAAAGATTAAAATAGTCTGGTGCAGTTCGTCACATGGCACCTTCGGCCACTTAGGACACACCCCGGGACTAGAACAAGGGGAAAAGGACCCCGGTCCCCCAGCAAGGTCACACACAGGTCCCTGCTCGGTTCTCCACAGAGTTAGGGACAAATAGTTCGTGCATCGAGTTCCCTCCATGTTTAGCTTGTGTCGCTTGAAATTTTCTGAACCGTCTAGCATCTCCGTCGGGTGCTCTCAGATGGCAAAAGTGAGTGAATCTATAACGCAGAAGTCTTAGCTGAGAACCTTTCCAAGGATGATGACGTTTGCTTAGTGACTTTTTTGTGCACCTACGGGCTCGAGGCTGTGCTTGTGGATCTAGGGACTTATAAAATCAAATTTTCAGTGAATAAACCATTTTAATTCTTGTGATTGCACCGGAGAGAGTCACGGTTCATGGTTGTCTTAAAAACAGTCGTGTCTTTGCAGAAAAAGGCTTGAGACCCGGCTCTTTCGCGGGGAGGCCACGAAACGGGCGGTTGGTGGAGGTGGCCTGGCATCTCGGGTCCCCAGGAAGCAGGGC
>CM053514.1:73107998-73124453 GCA_028627145.1 Eidolon dupreanum
CGTCTCCTTCGCTCAGAGGCGACGTTATTTTCGCCCTGAGAACTCAGCCTCCCTCCTGACAGCGGCTGCAGACCCGCGGCTGCGGTCGATGGCGGGGCCGGCCGGCCGCGTGCGTGTCTTCCCCGGCCGGCGGCCCGTGAGGCTTGGGCAGCACCATCCGGGTGCGGGCTGTCCGGAGAGCTTGGGCAGTGTCCCGGAACACTGTCTCCCCCCCGCCTTTTGTCACCACCGTGCAGTAGTGATTCATGGGCGTTTTCACCCCAATTCTGTAGGATGCATATTTCAGAGGTTAAAAAAGATGCTGAGGTCATTGGAGGCGAAAAGAACCGAGGCTGCGGGGGCTCTCGCAGCCTGGGGTCGCCGGCTAGTCAGCGGCGGGGGCGGCAGGGCAGACCCTTTCCCCCCTTGGAAATCTCCCCCTCGCTGACGCTGTCTGGGCTGAAACACAGAGCCGCAGGGCTCGCCGCCCCCCAGCTGCGGGGTTCGCCGCCCCCCGGCTGCGGGGTGCCCCCCAGGACCCCCACCTGTGAGCGGCGAGAGGGGACGGTGTGCGTGGCCTGCGTCTCACCGGCCCGGCCGTCTCGGTGGCTCACGGCAGCCCTGTCGTTTTCCCGTCGGGCGGCTCAGTGTGTTTTGCTCCGGCCACCGCCCGGCGGCCTGCGCCGTGACTGCCGTGGGCATCTCCTCTGTGCACGGGGCTCGGCCGGGTCGGCCATGCTGCTGGACGAGGGGGAGGCACAGCCATGCTCGAGGGGCCCGGCCCGGCTCTGGGGCCCGGCAGTCCCCCTCGGCCCCCCAAAGCCGCAGTTGCTGCAACGCAATAGGAAGCAATTCTGCAGCGACGTGAAGCGCGGCCAGCTGCATCGATCCCCTCTGCTGCTATCGATCGACCGTCGGCCGGTGATTTAATCATGTTTTCTTTCCTATCTGTTTACAGTCTTTCTTCTTTTGTCTGCCGCGGAGCAGCCAAGGCCTTTCAGCCTCGGAGCTGGTCCAAATAACTTTGTTTTCCATTTGCATTGTTTTCAAGAAATGATTAAACCGCCCGGGGCAGGACGGTGGTGGGCAGCGCAGCGTCACGTGAGTGTTCAATGTCACAGAGACACTGCGACCTGAGCCTTGGAGTCCCAGCCCCGCTCGGTGTGGGTCAGGGCCGGGGGGCAGACTGTTCCTCTCCAGCCAAGAGGAAGACTCCGGCCCCGGGGTGATGCCCTGAGGTCCTGCCCCCTCCCTGGAGCCCAGGTGTACCTGGCTGTCCTCGCCCCTCCGGAGGTGGCAAGGGACCAGGAGCAGCACAGAGCACAGCAGAGGTGGCAGGGGCTGTGGTGAGAAGTGGCAGGAAGGCTTTGCGATGATGCACTTTGTTTTAAAGTGGCTTTCGCCCCCGGGGCGACTTTCATGCCCGGTGCCGGTATTCCAGCCTCGCCTGGTGGCGGGCAGGCGGTCGAAGGCGGCAGGCTGGGCCGACAGCTGCTGGCAGCTCGGAGGACCTGGTTTTCTGGTGGTGACAGACATCAGCGGGTTCTTGCCCTCGACCATGTGCGGGCAGAGAAAAGGATTCGGGGACACTCTGGTCCACGTCCGTCTGAATGTGCTGATGGCATTTTTACTAGGAATCTCCACGATTTGAGAACTTGGCTTTAAGTTGTTAAAACAGTGGTTTTTTTTTCCTTTTTAAAGAAAGTTTTGCTTCTATTTTATTTATTTTATTTATTTTTCAGAAGCGACAGTGACAGAGCTAGATGGAGAGGGAGGGAGACGGGGAGGGAGGGGGAGAGGGACGCACCCCGCTGCCAGTGGGGGGTCCCCGTGAGGAGCTGGGGGGCCCCGGCCTGGCTGCGTGAGGCCCCGGGCGCGGGCGCTGGGCCACCTCATGCTGTGCCGTCTGTGATTGTCACAGCTTTGTCCCTGCCGTCCCCTCTGCCTTCTCCTCCACCCCCACCCGCTGACATCAGCGTCCAGTGCTCCTTCCTCATTGACCAAAAAGCTCAGCCCCACCCGAAGCCTGGGGGACCAAGACTCAGGCGACAAAGTGAAGAGGGGACGGCATTGCGCTCAGCCTCTGCTCAGCGTGGACGGAGCCCCGCGCGTCACGGCTTACGGGCGTGAAAACTGGTCCTGTTCGAGCCACTCACTCGCATGCAGCAGAAATGCAAACAAATACGCTGGACATGCGAAAAGTCAAGACTGGGACGAAGGTGACAGGCCGCACGCACCCCCCGCAGGAAAAGCGGGGCGAGGAAATGCTACGCGCAGACGTGAGCGCGTCAGAAAGCAGAACAGCCAAACGGGTTCTAAATCCCTCATCAGTTATAGATCGCTTCTTTGGGGAAAAAAGTCCGATAAAAATAAAGACGCCTAAAAAAGTCCACTAAAGGAGAGAAAACGCGAATGCATAAAATCAGGAACGAGAGAGGAGGCGCAGGTGTGGGATGACGCTGCTGAAGAGTCAGCGTGAGAATGGACGCGTCACGACGCTCCGTAAATCCGTAGATTTCGAGAAATCGGATTATTTCCTGGGAAAATAAAAACAGGAAAACCCGACTCAATAAGAGGCTGAAAGTGTGGGTAGATTGATGTCCTTGGAGTAAATTGTAAATCTTTTCAAAGAATTGTCTCCCAAACAAGAAAACGTTAAGTTCTGGACAGTTTTAGTTGGCAAATTCTTTTCAACTTTCCGGGGAGAGGTCATTTGTTACAGACTTTCTTTTTTAGAGCAGTTTTACGTTCACGGCAAAATTGACAGGAAGGTATAGGGATTCCCGCTCGTTTATTTTTAGCACTGAACAATATTCCATTATCTGGGTGGACCAGTGGGTCCATCCATCCCTTGCTGAAGGGCGCGTTGGTCACTTCCCAGCCTCAGCAGCTGTGAGCGGAGCTGTCACACATGCAGGCTTTGTGTGACAGAGTCTTCAGCTCCTTTGGGGAGACGCCGGGGCGCACGATCGCGGGGTTGCGGGGCGAGAGCATGCTTAGTTCTGCAGGAAGCCGCCACACTGCCCTCCAGAGCGGAGCCCGGGCCGCGTCCCCGCCAGCAGTGGGTGAGCCGCTGCCGCCCGCATCCTCGTCCGCGCTTGGGATGTCCGTGTTCAGATTTTGGCCATTCCGACAGGGGCGTGGTGGTGTCTCATCGTTGGTTTGGAACAGGTCATTTTCCTCTCGTCTCATGTTTGTTCGTTCGCACACAAAATGAAAAGCCTCCCCAATTTGTTTTACTGCTGGCGCAATTCTTATATAAGTCTTGACCCAAACAGCATGGCAAATTAGACTAATCTCACTTATATATGCAGATGCATTAAATTGTAAATAAAACTCCACCTCATCAAATCCAGCAGGATATGGAAAGAATTATCCACTCCACCTTGATTTCAAAAAGGATTTATGTCAGTGAGGAAATGATGGCTTAATATAGAGCGCTATTAACCTAGTTCATGGCACCGATAAGCCTAAGGATAGAAACGAAATGTTCATTTTGATACATTTCTAACAGACTCTACTCAGGACTAAAAAAATGTCTTAGCAGATTAGGAGTCGACTGATGCTTCCTTCACTCGGTAAATAATCTGTCCTTTAAACTGAAGCCCAGCGTCATTGACAGCGCAGAGACTCATCTCACTTGAGCAGGCAAGAGAGCCTTTCCCGCATCTCACACTGACCTGAGCGTTTTAGACGATGCAATAAGACAAGAAAGACAAACGCAAGCAATGATACGCATCTGCAAAAGGCGGGGGAAATGATCATGCTCTGAAGATGTTCTCATCGTCCACCTCAAAGACCTCAAGAGTAAGTTGAAAATGTTAGTGGAACTATTAAAAGTTTGCATTAAAGTGGCTACGTATGGCATAAAAACTTTAGCCAATAGGGGTTCTGCATGTTGGCAGTAACTAGTTAAAAAATTTAAGAGAGAAAAGATCCTATCCATCATAGTATATAAAGTATCTTGGAATAAATTTAAGAAGGGTACAGAACACATATTACACACCAATTTTTTTTTTCATTTCACTAAATGGAAAGCTATGCCATGTTCCCAAATGTAAAAACTGTAAAAATATACTTTCCCCATAACTAATAAAAATATATAAGTATTTTCAATGCAGGTCATGTCAGGATATTTTTGGAAGCTGACCAAGTGATTCTTTGAGAAATAATAAATAGATGATAATAGACAAAATTTTTAGAAAAGAAAATCAAAGGTGTATTTGCTCTACCAAATTAAAGATATTATGAAAAAATATCAAATCAAATAGTGTGAAAAGCCTAGATAGGAAAAAAAAAACCAGACAACTGAGAAACAATATTTTAAAACAATTTGGTATGCGAGAAGGTGCACATTTCCCGCTAGTGGGGAGAGAACAGGTTCTCAGCGAGTGCAGCTAGAACGTGAGGTTACTGCCGTTTGGAATAGAAGTGTGGGTGATCTGTTTCCCGTCAGACGCCAAAATAGATTTCACGTTGATTAAATAATTCCATGTGAAAAAAAAAGACCCATAAAAGGATCAGAAGGGGAATAAAGAGCCGTACTTATCTGATCTTCGACCAGAGAGAACCCCATAAAGGCAAAGATCGATAGGTTTGATTACATTAAATTGAAACTATTTGCAAATTAAAAATAGTTTTTCAAGTTAAAAGGCAAACAAAATCCACTGGGGGAAATATTCGCATGCGACAGATAAAGAGTTAAAGTTCTTAAATATAAAAATACTCTTAAGGATCAATAAGAAAAAGTTGAATATCCAAGGAGATAATTGAACAGATGGCATCAATAGAGAATTTGCAGAAGTAAGACAAATGGCCAATAAAAATAAGTAAAGTGTTCAACTCCATTAGTAATCAAATAATTCACGGTAAAATTAAAAAAAAATTTTTTTTTCAATGTTCACCTTGACAGAGAAAAAATAATGAGATGACAGCGAGCCCAGAACTGGCAAAAGGTTGAGTGGCACAGAGACAGCAATGAGTAAATTGGTACAATTTTTAGAGGTAATTCTATTACTTTTTATCAAGATTCTTAATGCTTCGACCATCTGACCCAACAATGAACCTCTCTCAGGAATTTATCCTGAAGAAATAATAACGAGGCACATATGGTCCTTTTTTTTTCGGTGTCATATGTAACACCAAAGGTTTCAGACGACATAAGTAGGTAAAAGAGGGGATTAACTCATACGAAGTCAGCCCTATTCATGTCATGGAACATATAGTCATAATTTTGTAGACTATCTGATGAGTTGGAAAACTCATAATAATGTCATGACAAGGGATAGAAAGGATGTCATTCGTAAGGAACCTTTTAAGCCCGATGTTGTAAAATAAACGTTTTTTTTTTTTTTAAATATATATGACGTAAAGTGGTCATTGTGTAGCTCTAGCTGGTGGAATTAAGGGTAATCAGAAGCTGATTTTCCGCGTCTTCCAAATTTTGTACAATGAGTATGCATTCTTTCACAGTCAGCATGAAAGGACTATTATGAGGCTAAAGGACGGGCTTTGCAGACTGAAGCGGAGAGAGGAAACTCTACAAGAATTTCTACGCGACACACGTTTGACTGGAGAGGTGTTTGAAGACGTTTTCTCAGCATCTCTGTTGGGGGCTCTTGGGTGGGGGACGTTCACTGGGAGACGGGGACCGGCGTGCACGGCCCCTTGCTCACTGCACATGCCGTGCAGGTGTCGACACAGGGAGGGCCCCCTTCCCCCCAGCCCGCTCCCGGCCCTGGCGACGGACCGTGCCGGCGATCGGCGAGCCAGACCCTCAAGGGCTCGCTCACGGGCTATTTTATCATCTTGGGGTTGGGAAAGCAGGACACCCCACTTACGCCGTCCAACACCGAAGCTGCAGGCATCGTCAGGGAAAGGGTTCGGAGCCTTAGTCACGAGGGCCGGAGCCCCCGTCGGCGGTCACCCCCACAGGCGTTCGTTTATGCCGCACCTGCTCGGTCGCTGTGCACTTTGAGCGCGCGTTTAAACCCAGGAATCCTGCGGCAGACTCAGACGGGAGGTGGGGGTGTCACTTTTCTGCCGGTGTGTCCCCTCACCTCGCCCGGCCCACCGGCCCTGCTCCGGCTCAGATCAGGTGCCCGAACAGGAGTGCCGTGCTCGGCGTGCTGGGTGCCTTTGTCAGCTTCATGACGACGACGGCGATGATTTTTTGGATGATGATGATGATGCTTCAGCAGACTTGCCGGGCACTCACCTCCCCATGGGCATAACGATTTCCACGACTCTCTCATCTGGAGAAAGTTTCTAAGCTCTGCTTATGTCGCAGGTGAGAAAACGGGGACTCAGGTGGGTTAAGGAGCTGCGAAGCCACACGGCGGATCAGCGGTGGATTTGGGAGTGGGCCAGCGGGCTGCGGTGTGTCACCGGGTGTCACTCACTTTCTGGTTTCTTCCGTGCGTTCCCCTTGGGACCCAGGCCAGCTTGCTTAAGCCTTGGTCTCCAGCATCCAGGTGTGGACCCAGTATGCTGAGTTTGGTTCGACCAGCTTTGCCCGAATGTTAAGTTCTATCTTCGCAGCCCGAGCTCGTGCGATTTCCGTTCCGTGACATTTTCGGACCTGCCGCATCGCCCACTGTGTTCGTGGCGTCTTCTCCACGTGAACTAAGTCGTCTCCATAGCTCTTGCCCCTCCCGCGAACAGCGCACATCAAGCCGGGGTTCAGGGTTTCGTGGTCACGCCAGATAAACTCCACCTTGCTAGTTTTGCTTTGGATCGAGACTCTTTATACGTTTTAAAAAAATGCGGTCCGGCCATTTGACTATTAGCAGCGCCTTAACGCCGATCACGTGCGAGCCTCATATTTACCAGCGGTGCGTGTCTTCTCTGTGGGTAAAGGGCTTGGGGCCGTGGCTTCGAGGGTGCAGACCGGCGGTGACCCCGGAGGTCCCTTCCCACGAGAAGCAAGCCCCCCACGCAGGTCAGCCTCGCCGGCGCCCTCTCCCCTCCTGCTCGGGTCCCGGGCTCTCCCCTGGAGCGAGACACGGCCGTGTTGGTGGCTGTCCCCTACGAGCTTGCTTAAGCGACATTTCTCAGCTTCTGGCCACAGTGGAGGGAAGGCGGGCCTTGCGCTCCATCTGGAGGGTGAGTTCTGTGGCTGTAGAAGTCTGGGCCAGAGGTCTTCTTGGGGGCTCTCGGGGCGCCCCACTCACTGCTCTGGGGGTTTCTGCAGCTCGCCCGTTGGCTCACCCCTCTGCTGGTGCTTCCTGCCATCTGCACGCTTGCCAGGGACGTCTGACGAGCCTTAAGGGTGACACCCGACCACGAAATGGGGGGCGGGGCTTCCGGAGAAATCGAGGCTCTGTTCCTCACACAGCAGACGGCAGACTCCGATCGTCAGCGACGTCTCTTAGGACCAAACGCCTGCGGCGTGACCATAAACAACACCGCGGCGTCTGCCGGCCGCTCACCGGCCGCACAGTTCCGCAGTGACGCCTCCCGCACCTTTAACTTTATCCGCCAACGAAAATTACATATTAGGGCACCTTCTAAAGCGTGCCCTAAAAATAACGATCGTGTTTTAAGCACGCAGGGAAACGCCACTGTCTAGCTGCCTGACCCCAGCAGCTCAGGAAGTCACTGTGACGCTAAGACCCCTGCCCCCGGAGCTAGGTCGCCTTAGGACGCCACACGGCTCTTCCTGGGTCCCCCCTTGTCGCAGCTTCTCAGAGCCCCTTGCCTCTGGCGGACGGTGCCAGGCAGCTCACGCCCGGGGGGAGGTGGACGGATCGGACACGATGGGGGACATCGGGGAATAAACCGACCAATGGGACGAAGTCCCTGGCCGACCCAGGGGACGCCCTGGGCCGGGGGAGGAGGGCGCACGGGGCCCTGGGCCCGCCTGGGGTCTGGGCAGGCAGCAGGACGCCGGGCAGCGCTTGGCTCTGGTCCTCTCCCCTCCGGCCCGACGGGCAGCCACGCGCCACGCGGCCCCCGCCCGGGGGCCTCCGCTGTCCTGCCCTGTGCTCGGGCCACCGCGAGCACGAGTTTGCCTTTGGCAGACGCCCGGGGACGCTGCGCTTCCGCCCGCC
This sequence comes from Eidolon dupreanum, assembly GCA_028627145.1. NCBI lineage: Eukaryota > Metazoa > Chordata > Mammalia > Chiroptera > Pteropodidae > Eidolon > Eidolon dupreanum. The sequence continues at coordinate 73,116,029 of CM053514.1, forward strand.
CAGCCCACGTCCCAGGCCTCGCCCTTCCCGAGCGCTCGCTGCCCAGCCCTGCCCTCCGCTCGGCGCTGCCCACAGGCCCTCTTTGTTCCGAGCTGAGCCCTTTCACTGTCCTGCCGCAGTGGACAAGGGACAAAGGGCAGCGGCCTGAGTCACTGCTGACCGGACGGCCCTTCCCCGGCCCTGTCCCCGGCCCCCGGCCTCCATGTCCGAGGTCCCCGGGCCCTGAGATTTGTTGCCTTCTTGACTCTCCCCTCCCCTCCTCTCCCCTTCCCTCTCCTCCTCGCTCTAAGGGGAGGTGGCTGAGAGGGTCACTCAGTAAGGAGACCAGTTTCACGTGCCCTTGGAAAGCACCCCGACCCCAGAGAGAGAGGGGGGCCGTGACAGTGTGCTGGGCGGCAGAGCTGGGCATCCTGGGAAGACGGGGCCCGGTCTGCACCCCCGAGGCCCAGGTGCAGGCAGTGTGGGGCAGGGTGCTCTCGGTCAGGGTAGCAGCTGGGTGGCCCCGAGGGGCTTTGGTTCTGGGTAGGGGACTGGACAGAGTGACCTCCAAGCTTCCTCCCCTTGCCTGGGGACCAAACACCTTGTTTCCCGGTGAAGATTCTCTGGGGAGGGGTGACATCAAATTCCTTCCTCCCCGCCATCTGGCAACCATCAAAATGTTCTGTGTCTATGAGTTTGCTTCTGTTTTGTTCATTTTTTTTTGTTCTTTAGATTCCACATGTAAGTGAAGTCACATGGCATTTGTCTTTCTCGGTTTGATTTACTGTACTCGGCACAGTACCCTCTAGGACCATCCATCCTGTTGGCGAGATTTCATTCTTTTTCATGGCTGAATAATATTCCATTATTCAGATATGTACCACATCTCTTTATCCATTCATCCATGAATGGACGCCAAGGCGGCCTCCGTATCTCGACTGTTGTAAAAGACGCTGTAATGAACGTATGAATGCACATGTCCCTTCGAAGTAGTGTTTTGGGTTTCTTTGGATAAACACTCAGAAGTGGGATAACTGGTCCTTCTTTGCCTCGTGTTCTAGCCTTTGTTTTAAAGTCTATTTTGTCTCGTATAAGTATTGCTACCCCAGCATTTTGTTTGCTTGTTTCATTTTCATGAAATAGCTTTTTCTGTCCCTTTGTTTTCAGTCTGTGTGTGTCTTGCGATCTGAAGTGAGTCTCTCGTAGGCAGCACATGTAAAGGTCTTGTTTTCTTATCCATTCACCCAACTGTCTTCTGATTGGAGCATTTAATCCATTTACATTTAAAGTAACTGTTGATAGATATATAGTTATTGCCATTTCATTATTCATAGTTTTAATCTTTTTTTCTTTTTTTTTTTTCTTCTTAAAGTCCCTCCGACATTCCCTGTAACACTGGCTTGGTGACGATGAACTCCTTTAGCTTTTCCTTGTCTGAGAAGCTCTTTATTTGTCCTTTGAGTTTAAATGGTAGCTTTGCTGGGTAGGGTCATCTTGGTTATAGGTCCCGGGTTTTCATCACTTGGAATATTTCATGCCAAACCCTTCTGTCTTGCAAACTTCCTGTTGAGAAATCAGCTGACACTCTTATGGGGGCTCCCTTATAGGTAACTAACGGCTTTTGTCTGGCTGCTTTTAAGATTCTCCCTTTGTCTTTAAACTTTGCCATTTTAATTGTGATGTGTTTGGTGTGGGCCTTTTTGGGTTCATCTTGCTTGGGACTCTCTGAGCTTCCTGGGCGTGTGTGTCTATTTCCTTCACCAAGTTAGGGCAGTTTTCAGTCATTATTTCTTGACATAGGGCTTTAATTCCTTGCCCCCTCTCTCCCTCTGGTGCCCCTATGATGTGGATGTTGGTATGCATGATGTTGTTCCAGAGGCCCCTTAAACTGTCCTCATTTGTTTGGATTCTTCTTGTTGCTGTTCTGATCGGGTGTTTTCTGCTACCTTATCTCCTAAATCGCTGATTCAAGCCTCTGCTTCTCCCACTCTGTTGATTCCCTCTAATGTTCCCTTCATTCAATTATCGTAGTCCTTTCTGACTGGTTCCCTTTTGTGTTCCCCACCTCTACTTTTACGTTTCTACCTCTATGATAAAGTTCTCACTGAGTTCATCTACTCATCCCCTAAGTTCGTTGAGCATCCTCATCACCAGTGTTTTGAACTCTGCCTCGAGTAGACCGCTTGGCTCCGTTTCGTTTATTTCTCTTTCTGGAGCTTGGTTCTGTGCTCTCGTGTGGGACATGCATCTTTGTCTCCCCACGTCGGCTGCCTCCCTGTTCCTGTCTCTGTGTATTAGGTGGGGCTGCTGCACCTCCCGGTCTTAGCAGAGTGGCTTTATGTAGTAGGCGTGCTGTGGGGCCCAGTGGCAGGCTTCCCTGGTCACCTGAGCCAGGTGCTTCAGGTGTGCCCTCTTGTTGTAGTTAAGCCTTGGTTGCTATTTGCTTGTCTGTAGGAGGGATTGATCCTTGGGCTGATCGGTCGTGAAGACTGGCCGGTGAGGGGCTGGCTCCTCGGAACAGGATTTGCTTTAACAGGGCTCTGGTGCCTGCACTATGGCTGTGTTGTCTTCAGATGCAGCCCTGGATGGTGCTCCGGCTCCTTCCGACCCGCCACTGGGTGTGCTGACCCCAGGACCTCCTGGGAGGGGGTCACCCCAGGCCAAGTTCAGCCGCAGCCTATGTCCTGCCTGGGGCCACCTGGAATGAGCTGCCAAGCAACCCACAGATGACCACCACCCACACGGGGCTTGGAAGTGCTTCAAGAGGCCAAGCTGGGAACCGAGGCCAGCTGCCGCTCGTGCCTGGGTAGGGGCTGCTCAGTGAGAGGTACGGGGCTTGCGGAGGCCAAATGCTGCTTGTTTGGGTGTTGCAAACCTTTGAAAGATTTTAGGAAAGTCCAAAGCATTAGCCAAGACAGGCTGTATGTGTGGAAAAGCCTTTGGAAATGGCTTGGGCGGGCCTGCAGGTTGGGAGGGGCGGGGTCTCAGGGAATCACCTGCGCGGGGCGACCAGTGTTAACCAGGGTGATGGAGACTCATGTGGCAGCTGCCTGAGCCTGCCTCTGCGTCTGCGTCTGCATCTGCGTCTGCATCTGCATGCAGATGGGGGTGGGGGGATGCCCCACAAGGGAACGGTGGCCTCTGTCAGCACTTATGTCTGCGAGAAAGCCGCCCCTACAGCTCTCACCCTGAAGCCCAACAACTCAGCTCCTCCCGAGTGTCCCTGGAGCCTTTCAAGCTGTGTCCATCACTGGAGCTCAGAGCAAGTGAGTTCGTCAGCAGTGAGTCCGCGCACGGGCCCTTTAAGGGGAACACCTGTGGCTATAGCTGCCCTCTGTCCCACTCGGCCACCATCCCTGCTGTTTTTCACAGCCAGAGATCGTGGGGACTTCTCTCCTGGCACTGGAACCCCGGGCTGGGGAGCCCAGTGTGGGGCCGGGTCCCCTCACTCTTCCGAGGGGGCCTCCATAGCCGAGATATCCCTCCTGAACTTTAACTGCTACCTGCAGGCGTGGGACCAGCCCACTACATGTCTCTGCACCCCCTACCAGTCTCAAGGTGGCCTCTTCTGTGCGTCCTTAGTTGCAGCTATAATTTTGATGTGGTCATGAGAGGAGGTGAGCACAGCATTTACCTGCTCTGCCATCTTGACGCGAAATCTCCCTCGTTCGTTTTTACTTGGGTTTTAATTGGGTTCTTTGTCATTTTGTTGTTGATTTGTAGGAGTTTTGGTTTTTTTCTATGTATGCTGGATACTAGATCCTTATTAGGTATGTGGCTGGCAAATGGTTCCTTCCGCTCTCCCGCTCCAATTCAAAAGAAATGGGTTATCTTTTCATTTTCTTTGTAGTGTCTTTTGATGCATAACCATTTTTAATCTGGATAAAGTCAACGTATCCATCATTTCTTTGATTCCTGGTGCTTTCGGAGTCACACCAAAGAAATCATCGTCTAGTGAAGGGTCATGCAGGTTCATACCCACCTTTTCCAAGAGGTTTATAATTTTGGTTCTTACAGTGAGTTAATTTTATCTACAATGTGAGGAAGGGGTCCACATTCCTTCTTTTGCATGTGGATGTTCTAACTTTCCCAGCATTGTGTGTTGAAAACTCTCTTCTTTCTCCATTATATGGTCCTGGAACCTCGTCGACATCAATTGAGCACAGCTGTGAGGGTTTCTTTCTGGGCTCTCAATTGCATTTCTTTCATCTGTGTGCCTGTCCCCACACCCTCGTATTTGGTGACTCCTGTGTCTCCTGTGAGGTTAACCAGAGGTCTTTGTGTTTGGAGCACGGCTGTGCTGTCCGTTGCCACCTGGCTGGGCTTCCCGGGGACTCAGAGGTGCCCCAGCTCCGCCTGTGAGTGACCTCAGGGAACGTGGCACAGACTCTCCAGTGCCAGCAGCACCTTCTCAGAAGGACGGTGCTTCAAACTCATGACGTGACTCTCAGAGCTGTGCTCTTTGGGGTGTTCGAAGTGCAAGTCTCTACGTGGTTACTTCTACTTGAAAGAAGGTGGGATCGCTACATTTTCTGCCCTAAAGCCTGTGTCTGAAACGTATGCACTTTATGCCGGCCTCCCCCGCATCCAATTAATCGAACTATCCAGAGAATGCTTGTTCTGGTTACCACCTATTTTAGGTAAGACACCTGTAGGAGCTCAGCTGACCTGTCGAAGTCTGTTAGCTGCTCGGGGCCATACTGTCGTCACTGTCCCTATGCCAGCATGGCTCATTCACTGTCGCTCTGCCCCTCTGCATCTCCGTGTCTGACTCATGTAAGTTCTAGCTCCTGTCCTCCCCGCTCCACGCAGACCTCCCCGGTGCCACGGACCTGTGTCCCTCTCCCCCTCTGGAGTCAGCACCCACCACTGAATACGGCACGACGGGGCGTGGTCACCCATCCTGGCTGATCTCACGGAGGACACAGACCGTCTCATCTATGACTCCAGTGTGGCTCAGAGTGCCACATGCACACTGCTCCTTGCCTGTCGCATCAAATGCTAACGAGCCGTTGAGTGTCACGGCGCAGGGCTGTCCCGAGAGGCTGGAGGGGGCAGAGGTCAACGGAATAGCAGATCGTGCCAAGGAGCTCTAGACCCAGCCGGTGAAGCGACTTTCTTCAAGTCCCTTGGCTAGTAAGTGGCACGTCTGGAATTTCTAACTGCACGTGAGTGCCAAACCATCACAGCCCAGGCTGGGCCAGCTTGGAGACGTCTCGTCTCCCGCGACGGGGTCTGGACTCCCGCACCGGACAGCTGAGGGCCGCCGAGGTTTTCAGCCATCGACGTGGAGCGGAGTTTGCCTGAGTGACCGGGTGACAGGCCAGCGGGCGGCGTGCTCTCAGCGGGGTCTCTTGGGGTGGCAGGACCACCCTCAGTAGGGGAGGCTGTTGCTATGTCCCGATTATCGCCGACCTGGGCTCTGACGTGAGAGGCACCTGCTTCGCGATGGGAGACGGCCCTGTGCCGTCGGTGCTCGTTATTCCCATTTGTCTTTGCAGATTTGCCTGTTCACTAAAACTTATCGTCGCCCCAGATCGACATTCCGGGCACTTTCATGGCCGTCTATGGACAGGCTCTGGGCGGCGATGAAGCTGAGCCGCCCGACGCGCACGTCCCCGGCGGGGCGGGTGGCACACGTCTGGGCCCGCTGTCCCCTGTGAGCGAGGGACTCCTCCATGGTGTTTCTGATGCTGTGTTCTCGCATCTTTGCACATCTTGCGTTTTCTCTGTTTTAAGCACCCCCCTGTGTGGCGTGGAACACTGTCCCGTGTCCCTGTGAGCGAGCAGGCTATGGGGGCCCCCAGGGGAGACGTCAGGAACAAACCTCGTCCAGGCTGAGCTGCAGCCCTGGTGGCCGCAGGTTCCGTGCCAGCCTGTCGGGAAGGTCTATCGATGAGGTGCCTTTAAACAGAAACGCACGAACGAGGGCACGGGCTGAGCAGCCAGAGAGAACGGGGTGACGGGAGGCCCTGGGGTCCCCAGCTGTCATGTCTGCCAGGAGGGATGGGTCACGACTGCTCGCTTAGGGTTTTGGTGACTTTATGGAACGTAAGGACACGGAGTAACGGGAAGGGACTGGATTTTCGCTCCACTGAGATGCGGGGTGGGGCTGGCGGCTCCCCGGACGTGGGCGCCGGTGCCTCGTGGGTGCCACTTCTTCCAGGCCCAGCCGAGCTGGTGGCCTTTCGAACAAGCACCTCTTTATTGCCGGCCGTCTCTCGGCCACAGTGGCGTCTGTTTGTGGCGGGATAATGGGCCTTTGCTGGGCGCGGCGCTGCCGGTCCACGCGGGATGCTGACTTGCGCCTTGGTCGCCGTCACCTTGTGGGGGCTGACTTCCTGCTGTCTAGGCAATCCCAAATGGCAGCGTTTGACCTTCCCGGCTGGACAACAGAGCGATTTTCATTTCCCAGGACTTTGCTCGGCCCAGGCCTGCCCCGGCCTGGTCACGCTGCTGGGTGACCTTCAGGCGGGGACTCGCTCGGAAGGTCTGGGCATGGAGGCCACTCTCACCCGGCACAATGGAGCCCCCTGCACCCGGCTTCCTCAATGCCCGGCTTTGCCGTCCGTCTCATTCCAAACCTGTAGGAGTCTGAATCCGACTGTCTCCCAACAAGCGGGCCTTCAGCCCGGGCCGAGGAAGCACGCGGGGCGCCACGTGGCACCGGTCCACAGGCCGGTCACGGCGGGCGGGCGGCCGAGCCCCGGGGCTGCTGACGCGGCACGGTCGCGCTCGGTGTCCTCGCTCGGGTGTGTCAGGAGGGCCCGGGGAGGGGTGGGGGGCGTCGTGGTCTGGGCGGCAGTGCCCGGCGGTGAGCCTGCTTCCGGGAGCCCCAGGGGACCCGGTCCCGGCCTGCCTGACCCTTCAGGCTGCAGGGTCCCGGTAAATGGCAGGAGAATGAGGAAAATCTCACCCCCGTGCGACAGGACACAGCTGTGGGGCAGCCGGAATGTCGCGAGGTGGAGAGAAATGTGGCCGGCGCCCGCAGTGTGGCCGCGAGCTCCGCGGGGGGCCAGAGGGCGGCGGGGTGTGAGCTCGCCCCCCGCGCGAGGGCAGCACGGCCCCCTCCCGTCGGGTCGTCTCGGGGGCACCCCCCGGTGTCTTCCCAGTAGCCGCCGCCGAGGCAGCGGTGGGAGCCGCCGGCTCCGTTCATCGGTAACCTAGGTAACCGTTGTCAGGACAGCACGTGGACGCTCGGGTCTACATTCCAGCTCCGCTGTGATTTCGGGGCAGCGGTTTCGGCTCTCGGGGCCCTGTCTTCCCGTCTGGGGACCCGGGGCTCAGCGCCGGCCCCACCCAGCCGTGGGGCCACCACGCGTCCTGGGGTGCAGGGGGCTTGCTGTGTTTTCCCTGCTGACCGGGCTGAAGCGAGGGCCCCTTCGTCTTCAGGGTTTGGCCTGGTTAAAATCGGAATTCCCGGGAGAGGGTGGCGCCCGGGGACCCCCTTTCAAGCACTTGAGACTCTCATCCGACTTGCTCATAACTCCGGGGAGGTGACGCTGAGGTGGAGGCAGTGACGGGCCAGCGGGCTGAGGGGACGGGAGCGACCGTTTCCTCCTCAGCATCCCCCTGACGCCAGGCAGGCGTCTCTCCCCATGTCCCCAAGGAGACTGAGAGCCTGTCACTCCCCACAGGACGCACACGTGGCAGGCAGAGGTGACAACCCCGCTGCCCAGAGCAGGAGCCCTGGGCAGGGTCTCGTGAAGGTGCAGGGACCTGGGCCCCTTCGGGAGGTGGGGGAGGTCCGTGCCCAGGGAGGCAGGCACTGTGCAGGCCCAGGAGCCTGACATGGCCAGACAAGTGCCTGTGACCCCTGGTGCTGCGGAGGGGACCGGCTGGGGGTCAGCTCAGACGCCATGCGTGGGCCTGGCCCTCCTCACGGCAGACCGGGCTGGCTGGGGCTGGCCGAGGACAGGGAGCCCGTGAGGAAGAAGGGAGGAGGGGCGGCCGCTGTCCCCGTCACTGTCCCCTTGCTGCCCCTGGGGCCGGTCGAAGCCTCCTCTTCGAGCAGAGTGAGGGGAGGGGTTTGGGGGGCAGGATGGGCTGGCCGAGCCCGTCACCGGCGTGGGCGCCTTCTGCGATCCTGGCGGGTGTGGGCGGGGGGCGTCTATGGGGTGCACGGAACTTCCTCCCCTCCAGGAGCCCACACCTGCCGAGGGGAGCGACGCACCTGGCGAGTCCACGGAGGCCACGCCGTGGAGGGGACTCAGCGGAGGACGGGGAGGAGGGGCCGGCTGGAAACGCGAGAGCCGAAGCAGTGAGAAGAGCCGACGTGACGGGGACCTTTGGGGACACTGCGGCGGCTCCGTGTGGAGGAGTCGCCCGCGGCCGCCTGCCAGCGGGGCGCGGACGTGCGGCCCCACAATCCACGTGTCACTCGGTGGCACGTCCGTGGGTCGCACAGTGCGGGTGTTCCTGGGTGGTGGCCCCCGTGGTAGCAGAC
>CM053514.1:73124953-73144911 GCA_028627145.1 Eidolon dupreanum
TAACTTGTCAAACCTTAAACGCCGTTTAACGCTGTCACAGGGCCAGGCCTGAAGCCTGCTCTGGGCTGGAGGCCGAAGGACTGGAGGATGTGGGGGGGCCTCTCCCTGCCCAAGTGGGGGGACGGAGGGGGCACGGAAGGCGCGGCTTCCCGCGTGTCCCCAGACACTGCGGTGCTCTGCACCATCCGCAGCCCGCCCCCTGGAAGGGGAAAAGGAGGTGCCGTGAGTTTCGAGGTCACCGAGCGGTGGGCAGCAGAGAGCTTTGGCCCCGGAAGCCCGGACCACACCGGGGCCGGGGCCGAGCGACGCTCCTCGCGCCCGCGTGCCAGCCAGCCCCGGGCACAGTCACGCGGGCAGCCAGCGCCGCCCGACTGGCCCCTCCTCACACGACGGGCCACAGGCCTCCGGGCCGCTGCGGCTTTGACGCGCGCGGCTCCCGGCCGGGGCTGGGCGTCCGGTGCAGACACGCGGGCGCACACCCGCGCAGTCAGCCTTCGAACCGTCCACAGCGCGGCGCGGGTGGGGGAGGGGGCGTTCCCAGGTTAGACAGGAACCACATCAAAGTCGCCGCGGGGGCGGGCGGGTTGGACGTGGCTCGGGGGTGGGTGGGGCCGGGCCTGTGGATCCAGGGCGAGAGGAAGGGGTGGGAGGGCCCCCGAGGGGAGAGCCGGGAGGCTGCGTCCCCCACCTGGCCCGGTCCGCCTGGGGCCCCGGGAGAACCGGGTCCCCCTGAGCGTGCACGGGCATGGGCGTCGCTGTGAGGGGCTGCGAGGCTCCGAGGCTGCGTGCCAGGTGCAGCTCTGGGCCGGCGGGGCGGGCTGCAGCGTGGCCGTGCTGCGGCCGAGGCCACGGGAGGCGAGTCCTGCTCCGTCCCTCGGGGTCCTGCCACCTGCTGCCCGGATTCTGCCGCCGATGCCCTGGACCAAAGGGGACGGACAGTGAGCACAAGGAAAATCACCGTTTCTAAGCAAACGCCGTATGAAAGGGACACACATACCGAGTGTGCAAGCGGCCACTGCCCCCACGCGCACACGCCACGGGCGGCCCGCGGTCTGGGGGAGCCGGACCCACCGGCTGCACCGCGACCCCGGGGCGCGGATCCGTGCTGGACGGCCTCGCACGCCCGCCGGGCAGCGAGGTGAGCAGCCGCCTCCCTGGCCACGTCTGGCCCCCCCCGTGGGCCGAGCCCTTGCCTGGCCGAGCGGGAGACCCCGCAGAGCGGCCGAGCCCGGTCCCTCCGGTGGGAGCGCGCGGTCACGGGCTGGGTCGTGTGCTTTCCGCGTTTGCCGTCCTCAGCGGGACTTCGGTTCCTGCGGGGAAAGGAAGCAGCAGAGTGACAGGCCGGGGAAGCCGTCCGTCGAGTGCTGCACCTCGGAGCGGCCGCCGGCTCACCCTGCAGGCTCTGTGCCGCCGCCCCCACGCCGGTGCGGCGCGGTCACTGCCGGCCCGCGCGTCCTGCGTCCCCCGAGGGCCCGCGTGGGACCCGTCGCTCTGCGGTTCCCCGTGTTCCCGTCGCACGGTCCCGTCAGTGTGCAGCCGTCACCAAGCTCCTCACGCGGGGTGCGGGGTCCCCGCCGGGGGACGCTGCTCTGTGGCGTCGGTGCCATCGGTTCGCTCTGACTCCCCGTCTCTGCACTGGCTCTGCCCCCGGAGCCAGCCGTGTCCGTGCTGGGGTTCTGGGGTCTCAGGGGGAGGGCTCTGGCACTCCCCACACCTGCCTCCCCCACCCCAGACTGCCGTCCACAAAAACGACCCATCAGACACTGCGCCCGGATGTCCCTCGGCATCCTCAGGTCCTGACCAAGCGGGACTCCCCTTCCTTCATGCCCGTCCCGGCCCGTCGGTGTGAGCTCGGCTCCAGCCGGTGCCGTCTGCCCAGTCGAGCCCACTGAGGTGCAGGCGGCCTTGACACGCCCTCGCCCGCCCTTCCTACCCACTGCTCCAACATCGGGCCCGCCCCAGAGCCCCGGCCTCGACTTCCCCGACCCGGCCTCTCTCGTCCACTTCAGTCGGGTCCTTCCTGGCTGCTCGCATCGCTGGACCAGCCTTGAGCCCTGTTACCCACCCGTCTCCCCCTGGGGACGGCGGACAGCGAGCACCCTGGGGACGGCGGACAGCGAGCACCCTGGGGACGGCGGACAGCGAGCACCCTGGGGACGGCGTCATCTCTCCCCTTCCTCTCCCTCCCTGCCCACCTCATCATCACACGTAAGAGCGACGTTCCTTGGCCGTGGCCGCCCAGCCTACGACGCGAATCTAGCCCCAGGCCCGCGCTCTGCGAGGGTCCCCGAGTCCCCGAAGACAGACAGGAGCCGGCCAGGGCCGCGGCGCCTCGGCGGCGTCCCGGGCCGTGGGGACAGCGTGGCTGCCAGGTGCCTGCCCGTCTGCCCAGCGGTGCTGCCCAGGCTCTGCCAGGGACGCCCCGGGCAGGAGGAGGACACAGCGTGCAATGTGACTGTGAGTGGCAGGGCCACTTCTGCCCGGAGCCCCGGGCCGGCTGCGGCCTTGCCCCCAGCCCGTGAGCGCCGGGCGAGCGGGACCTCGCCCTCCCTCAGAGCCCCGGGCGGGACTGCTCTTAGCAGGAACAGTTCGTGGGGGCACAAGCCCGGCCTCGCCCCTTGGGCCCTGGGGTCTCTGCTCCTCTGCTTTTCTCTCTGTCCGGCTGGGGACAATCTCTCGCCCTCTGGCTTCCCGCGGGTCCATGTGTGTGTGTCCCCGCGGCCGCCTCCTGACCCCCGTTTAGCGGTGCGGCTCAGCTGGCTTCAAGGCCCTGGCACAGCCGGCGTGGGGTGACTGGCAGGGTGGCAGGGTGACAGACACTCTCTCCTTCCACGTCGTTCATTAAAACGCTTCTTTGCCTACATCATGTCAGGCCTTTCGCCAAGCGTGTTCTCACCGGGGAGCCTGGGCTTTGCTGCCCAGTCTTGCTGCCCATGGGCTGGGAGGGGCTCCGTGTCCAGCCTGTCACAGGCCCTGCGGCCCGGGCCAGGGTCACCTTCCCCAAGTGTGGCCTTGCGCGTGCAGGCTGCCCGGCCTCCCAGGTGCTGTCCCGAATGAGCCCGGCTGACCCACTGCGTGCATGCGTGTGCGTGTGCATGCGTGCATGCGTGTGCGCATGCGTGCATGTGCGTGTATGCATGCACGTGTGCGTGCATGCACACGTGTGTGCGTGTGTGCATGTCTCTGTGTGTGCATGTGCGTGTGTGCGTGCACACGCAGGGCTGAGTCTGGAATCCACTGATTAAGCTTGTGTAACTTGCACGAGGTCAGGGTGAGGCCCGCTGGAGTGGGCGGCGGAAGCCAAACGAGGAAGTACAAGCAAGTCCGAGCCTGACCGGGCACGGGGCATGGGCTGCAGGCCTTGGCTCCGAGGACGGGGACGGGGACGCCCGGGGCTGCCCAGGCCGTGCGAGGCTGGCTGCCGGGTGCAGGCTTACCTGAGCGAGTCCACTGAGCTCCAAAAGAAGCCCCCTGGGGGGAACGTGCCACAGACGGGACACTTGGTCATCGGCCTGCCGTCCGACCCATGGCCGAGAGCAGAGCAGGGGGCTCCACCCTCTCTCTGGAGCCCTCTTGCCTTGTCCTGCTGCTTCCCCTCTGATGGGAGCCAGCCCGGTGCCAGGAGGAAGGGGACAGTGGGCGGCCAGCCGGGTGCCCAGGGTTCGGGCTGTGTGCGGTAGCTTTGCCCTGGGGCCTGGCCCCACGTCCCTCCCTCAGCCTGCCGATGGGCCGCGTCCTGGCTCCCCAGCTGTGGCACCCCGTTCTCGGCCCCACCGCGGAGAGGAGTCTGACTCCATGTCTGCCAGTCTGCCGGGTGACGGCGTCCCGCCTGCCGCGTGAGGGCACAGGCAGTCTGAACGCGGGGACCTCCCTCCGGCAGCCCTGCCGTGCACGGCCCCTCCCAGAACGCCAGCCACGTCCAGACCTAAAGGAATATTTCTGCTTTTATAGTTTAATCCCATTCTTTCTTTTCAGGGACGGATTTTCAGGGCAGAAGTCTAAGGCTGGGGACAGAAAGCCAGCTGGATTCAGGTCGGGGGGTGTGGCACGTGGCCGCTCTGATGTACGTCTGCCTGGAACGCAGCGTAAGAGGGGCGCTGGCCTCGCTACGCTGCAGGTAGCGCAGACGAGCACGTGGTCACAGGTGACACACGGAGACCACACTCCACGCAGTGTCCCTGCCGCTGACGTTCCCCACGGCCGCAGCACTGCACACGGCAGGACGTTGTGCCGGCTCAGCCCACAGCCTCGCTCAGTGTCCGCTGGCTTCATGGGCTCTCGTGTGTGTGTGCGTGTGTGCGCACGCGCGCGTGCCGAGCTCTGTGCCGTCATCGGCCTGCGTGGTCCCAGGAATCCTTGGTGGCCCTTGCGTCCCTCCCCCACTCCCAGGGTGGGGGGGTGGGGGTGGGGGGGGGGTTGCGGCCACCTGTACTCCGCCGTCGCACGACGCTGACAGCGTCCAGGACGCTCAAGGCCGGCGACAAGCGACTGCTCCCAAACAGCCCCGGCGCCCCGTCTGGGTCTCGGTCCGTCCCCCGAGGCGGCAGGAGCCGTCCCTGCTCCGGCCAGGGCGTCTTCCAGGACAGTTCGCGGTGCGAGGAAGGGCAGGGCCGGTGGGTGGCTCAGGGCAGGCTGGGGTGGGCGGGCTAGCGCCGGCACCACTGTCCCGAGCTGTCCCCGCGGGGCCCGCCTCCCGACAGCACGACCCAGTGTCCCCGTCGGCCACCCAGGAAGCTGAGGCACAGCGCAGTCAACCGCCCACGTCAGGGGCCGGGCCGTGTCCAAAGGGAGGCCGTGCAGCAGCCGCCAGCATCCCAGGCCCTGGCTGGTGGCACCGGGGGTGGGTGCCACCCCTCCGGAGGTGGCTTCACCCGCCCGGACACTGCCTGGGAAGCCAGAGCCACCACGCCCGCCCTGCGGGTCCAGGGACCTGGGTCCCAGAGCCACGCGCTCCCGCCACGGCCAGCTCGGCCCGCCATGCAGCACACTCCTCGGGGACTTCCTCGTGTGGCCGGCCGCCAGCCCCCTCCGTGGGCCCGGTCAGCCTCTGCCTCCGTTTCTGACCTCCTGCTCGTGCGGCAGCCCCCGGTGCGAGAGGGTGGCCGTCCCTAGGGAGGCCGGGGCCCCCAGGGCCGGCCGCACGTGGCGAGGAGCCGCTGGCCGCTGGGAAGGGCACCCCACCCAGCAGACGGGAGCCTCGGGGTTCCCGCCGGGCCCGCCGACCCCGTGTCCCACTGACCCTTCCACCCTCAAGTCCCCGTGTCTCTCCCTGACCTCCACCTGCCTCAGCAGGTCACCCATGTCAGAGAGAAGCCCCAGGCACCCGATGGGCGCCCCTTCCACTTCCTCCTGCCCGTGTGCCGTCTCGACGACAGAAGGCGGGGACACGGGGGGCTGAGTGACAGCCACCCGGGCCAGCCGGTGGCCCCCTCGGAGCAGCTCTGCCCTGACCACTGTGCCACGTCCGCGTGTCATCCTCCCGGACGCACTGGGCACAGCGACTAATCCTCCTGGTAAAACGCTGCGTCCTCAGGGCGATGTCACCCGGGCTCCCGACCCCCGCCCCTCTCTCTGACCTCCAGCTCAGCGGTTTTCAAACTCTCTCCAACAGGACCCCTTTCCACTCGTAAAAATTATTGAAGACCCCAAAGAGTGTTTGTTTGTTATATCGGAAATGAAAAACGAAAAAATTTAAAAACATTTATTGATTCATTTAAAATAACAACCAAAAAAAAACCATTGCAGCAATAACATATTTTCATACAAATAGCTGTATTTTTCCACAGACAAAAACTTTAATGACTTAACATTTCTATGAATGTCTTTAATGTCTGTCTTTAAACCAGGGAGCCGGATTCCCACGTTTGCTTCTGTATGGATTTCTTTTTTTTTCTTTTTTCAAAAAAGAAAAACAGCTTTAGCGCAGCGATTTGAAGTGAACAATTCATTGTGTTTTAGTACATTCGCAGAGTTGTGCAACTCTCACCGCAGTCAGTTTGGAACATCTTCATCATCCCTAAGAAACGCCACACCCACCACCGTCAATTTCCTTCCCTCCGACTTACCGAGCCAGAGGCAACCGCTAACACGCTTTCTGTCTCTAGAATCCCGGTTTTGGATTTTTCACGTAAACAGAATCATGCAATCTGCGGTCTTTTGTGACTGGCTTCCTTCCCTCAGCATACTGCCTTCCAGGCTCATCCATGTTGCTGTTCATTCTTTTTTCTTTTCTTTTTTTTTATTGCCAATAATATTTCATCGTATGGATATACCTCATTTTGTTCATTCATTTATCAGTTGCTAGACACTTGGGTATTTTCCACTTCGTAGCTATTATGAGAAATGCTGCCGTGAATATCCAGGGACAAGTTTTGTGTTGCCATATGTTTTCACGTCTTGGTTGTATATTTACTAGGGGGTGGGCTTCCTGGATGGTGTGGTGACAATGATTAACATTTTGAGGACTGTGAAGCATCCACTGGCAGCGTATGAGCGTTGTGAGTTCTCCACATCCTTGTCACCATGTCAGCGCTTGTTGTCACCTGCCTTTGTGTTTATGGTCATCCTGGTGGGTTTGAAGGCACAGCACGTGGCACTTTTCCTTTGCGTTTCTTGATGGCTAGAGGGATGTTGAATGTCTTTGCATGGGCTTATTGGGTATTTGTATCTCTTCTCTGGAAAAATGTCTCTTCGGATTCTTCACTCATTTTTAATCAGGTTTTCCTTTTACCATCGTCTCTTACCAGGTGTGTGACTTGCAAAGATTTTCTCTCATTCCGTGGACTGTGGTTTTCGCTTCTCAGATGATGTCCTTTGAAACACAAAAGCTTTCCATTTTGATGAAGTCCAAATTCTTTTTTCTTTTGTTTGCTTGTGTTTTTCGTGTCCTACCTAAGAACACATTTTCTAGTTTAATGTCATAAAGATTTGCTCTTTGTTTTCTTCTAAGAGTTCTACTTTTGCAATTATGTTTATGACTTATTCTGCATTAATTCTTGTGTGTGTTGTGAGGTCAGGGTCCACATTAATTCTTTTGCATATGGACATTCAGTTGCCCTGGCACAATTTGTAGGAAAGACTATTCTTTCTCCATCGAATTGTCTCACGAGCCTTGCCAAAAATCCATTGAGCATAGATGCGAGGCTTTAGTTCTAGACTCCCAATTCAAATTTGTTGACCCAAATGTCTGTTCTTACGCCAGTGCCATACCCTTTGGGTTAGTGTAGCTTTATAGTAGGTTTTAAGTCAGAAAGGGTGAGTTTTCTGACTTTATTCTTTTTCGCGATTGTTTAGACCACTGGGGGTCCCTTTCATTTCCATGTGAATTTTAGGGTCAGCATGTTAATTTCTGTAAAAAAATAAAGTAAAAAAAGGCGGCTGGGATATTTATAGCCAATTGAATCTGCAGGTCTGTGTGGTGAGTGCTGCCATCTTAACGATGATTACTCTCTCTATCCATAATCACGGTGACTTTCCGTTTATGTCTTCGGTTCCTTTTAGGAGTGTTTTGAGGGTACAAGTTTTGCACTTACTTTGTCACATTTATTCTTTTATGCTGTTGTAAATGGAATTCCTTTCTTCCTTTCATTTTCAGATTGTTCATCGCTAGTGTATTGAAATGTAGTAGATTTTTGTGTATTCATTCTGTATCCTGCAGCTTCGTGGAGCTTGTCTATCAGTTCTAATACTTTTTTATTGAATTCACTAAGATTTTCTATATACAAGATCACGTTGTCTGTGAAAAGAGTTTTGTTTCCTTTCCAATCTAGATTCTTTTTTTTCCCTTTGTCTAATTGCCCTGGTGGGAACACCCAGTACTAGTGTCTTACGGTGGAAAATTAGGTTGTCAATCTGAGATCCTTCCTCTTTATTAATATAGGTGGTCACAGCTATACATTTCCCTTGAACTGCTGCTTTAGCTGCATCCGGTAAATTTTGGCCTATTGCATTTGTTACTTTCATTCATCTCAAAGTATTTTCTGATTTCCCTTGGCATCTATTCTTTTACTTGTTTGTTACTTAGAAATATGTTTTTGCTATCCCCTTATTTTTTAAGTTACCAAGTTCCTTCCTGTTATGGATATATAATAGTATTCCATTGACATCAGAGAACATCTCGTATGACTTTACCACTGATTTGTGCTGGCTTTAAGGTCTTACAGATCATCTATTGTCAGAGTACTCTACGTGTGCCCAAAAGGATATATCGTGGTGCTGCTGAGTGGAGTGTTGTAGAGATGTCTGTTAAGCCTACTCATTTACAGTGTTGTTCAAGTCTCTATTTGCCTGTTGACACCTGCCCAGTTCTATCCATTACTGAAAGTGGAGTATCAGAGTCTCCAGCTGTTACTGTGGAATTCTCTGCTTCTGGCTTCGGTTCTGTTGTTTTTTGCTTTGTGTATTTTGGGGCTCTGTTGTTAGGTGCATCAAAGTTGGTAATTCCCATACTTCCTGATGGATTGTCCCTTTCATCATTACGAACTGTCTCCTATGTCTAGGAACATTCTTTCACTCTAAGTTTATTTGAGCTGAGGTTAGAAAGCCACTCTGGACTTTAATGTTGCTTGCATGGTGTGTATTTTCCCATCTTTTCACTTTTAACCTATTTGTGTCTTGGAATCTAATATGCCTCTTCTGTACATATCCACAATAGTGAGCTTTTTTAAAAAATCCAGTTTGACGTTCTCTGCCTTTTGATCAGATTGTTAATCCATTCACATTTAGTGTTAGTATGGATGTGGTTAGATTTTGATTTTTTTCCTGCATGCCTGTGTCTTTTTGGTTCCTCTGGTTCTCCTTTACTGCTTTCTTTTGCATTAAGTGAACATTTTCTAGCATATCATCTAGCATAACATAATAATTCTTTTCGTCACATATTTCTAAACCGTTTTCTTAGTGCATGCTCTAGGGCTTACAATACAAACATTACCTTAGAATCTACTTCAGATTTATAAGAAAATTTAAGCAAGATATCGAGATACTCTCCTTTTTGTGCTATTACTGTTATTATACATATTGCATCTACATATGTCACAAATCCAATGATACATGGTTATAATTATTACTTTATGTAATTGTATATCTTTTAAAGAAGTTGATAGGAGAAAGGAAAAAAGTATATTACTTTGATACTTGTTATATTAATCTCGTTTACCAGTTCTCGTTCTCTTAATTTCCTCCTGAAGATTCAAGTTACCACTTAGCGTTATTTTCCTGCCGTAGAATAGCTTTGCCACCCTTCACCCGCTTTGTGCAGTTGTCAAATATATTACCTGTGTATGTGTTATAGGCCCAACAGCATAATTATATACATATTATTTTACGTAATTGCTTTTTAAATTGGTTGCGAGAAGAAAGGAGAAGATATAGGTAATTATACTGTCTTTTATAATTACATAATTGCCTTTACCAACACTTTTTTTTTTTTTTTTTTTTTTGGTGTGAATTCAAATTGCCATCTTGTGTGACTTGCTCCCACTCTGAAGAACTTTCTCTCTCTTTAGCATTTCTTGTGAGGCAAGTCTGCCAGCAATAGATCACTCTTTTTGTTTATCTGGAAAAGTCTATTTCACCTTTCTGTTCAAAAATGGTTTTGCTAGACATAAGTGTTCTGGTTGGCCGTTTTCTCCCAGGGCTGACTGTGGCAGCCACTGCCTTCCGGCCTCCATCGTTTTTGGTGAGAGGTTAGCTGTTCTTCTTAGGGGATTTCCCTCGTCTGTGACGAGTGGTTTTTCTCTGGCCGATTTCAGGATTTTCTTTCTTTCTACCTTTTCCCCTAGGACGTGTCTGTTTGTGGACCTCTTTGCCTGTGTCCCAGTTGGAGGTTGTTGAGATTCTCAGATGTGTAGATTAATACTTTTCGCTGACTTTGGGAAGTTTTCAGCCGTTAGTTTTTCGAATATCTTTTTTGCTCCTTCCTCTCACACGTCCGTCATGCACATGCTGGTGTGTCGTCTGCGTCATGCATTCCTCTGAAGCTCCATCCATTTTCTTCATGCTTTTCTCCTTAGGTTACATAAATATCTATCAAGCTACCTTCAAGTTCATTGATTATTTCTTCTGCTGCCTCAAATGTGCTGTTGAACCCTTTCAGTAAATGTTTTATTTTGGCCATTGTGCTTTTCCTGTCCAGAATTTCCATTTGGTTCTTTTAATATAATTTCCATTTCTTTATTGATGTTTTCCATTTGACGAGAGATTGTCATTATACCTACCTCCCTTTGCTTCTTTTGACATGTCTTCTTTTCCAAAGCAGTTCCTGTTGCCTGATTTTGCCCCTGCCTATGGGTCATACTTTCCTCTTTCTTCGCGTGTCTCAGAATTTATTTTTGTCCCAAACTGGATGGATTAGATAATATATCACAGCAACTCTGGATGCTGGTTCTTCCATCTGCAGGGCTTGCTGCTGTTTGCTGATTTATTAGCTTGGTGACTTGGTTGGACTCTTTCATTCAAGTCTGTGACCCCTGCCCCCTGCAGTGTGCGGCCTCCGATGTCACCCCCCAGAGGGCACAGCCTTGGTTGGGCCCGTGTTCAGTCGCTCCGAGATGGCAGTGGTTTGCACAGGGCCCTCTCTGACGGTCTCTTTCCCTGGCCTCTCTGTGACGTTGTCTTCCTCTGTTGGGATCACACTCAGCTTTGGTCGCCACTCACGCTGGCTTATGGCTCTATTGTTTCTGACATTGCCCGTGGGCATAAATGGCTCGACAGTCACATTCGATTAAGTTCAGGCCCCTCTGCAGGGTGGATCTTTGGGGCCTGTCTTATTCCGAGCCCAGGAAGGCTGCTCCTCGCTGTCTCGTTCGCGGGTTCTCCCTGCTGAACCACAGCTGGTCTACAGTTCAGCTTGTTGTCCTCGTGGAATGTCCAGCTTCCTCTTAATTTCCTACCACAGAAATCTCTATCGTTCTGACAGCGCCCTGAGGTTGAACCTCCCCGCGCTCCGTCTGGGATAAAGGCGGTTGCCTTGTGAAGGCCTGCAGAGCTCTGTGCTCCTTAGGCCCCGGGTCCAGCCTTTGCATAGCTTCTCTGAAACCAGGGCAGGGGACAGTGGCTGGCTTCTCCCAGTGACATGCCCGCTTTACAAGCAGGATGTTGGGCAGGAAGCCGCGGTGTGGAGCCTCTGCCCTGCTGGGGGAAGCTGGTGGGGCCGGCGGCCTTGGCGTGCTCCCCCAGCTGGACTTTCTGGGCTGCGGTGGGTCCCGGGTGGAGGGAGGGCCCCTCGCCCCTTGGCTGCTTTCACCCGGAGGGCAGCTTCTGCAGCGGAGCCGGGCGACGAGAGGCGCGGTGGCCTGCTCCCCTGGGACGAGCCGCAGCCCGGCCCGGATGCGGGGGGGGGGGGGAGGGGGGCCGGGCTCCTGGCAGCGCTGGGGACAGCGGGGAGTGGGTCGCGGCTCCGGTGCCACGAACGCGTCCCGATCTCGCTGTGATTGGGCAGATTTTCTCGGATCCGCGCGTCTCCATTTGCTAAATGCCCTTTGAAAATTTCCAGAGTTTAACGATTTAAACAAATATTCACCATTATGGCTGCTCCTCTGGGCGGATTGTCTGCGGACCCTCAGGCTGCTGCCCAGAGGCCGACCCTCCCCCCGTGCAGCTTCACAGGGGCGCCCTGCGTGGGGCCGGCGGACGGCTCCAGAATGAGGGTGAGGGTCTCAGCACGCGGCCCCCTGCCAGCGGTTTACGGCTGTCCGCGGATGCGGTCGGGCTCCTCCGCCGCCCCCGGCCCCGATGGCCGCGCCGCGCCCGTGCTGGCCGCCTGGCCGCCGGCCGCCGCTCCGCATGCTCTGTGGGTGGCCAGGTGACCCGCAGACCCGGCCTCGGGGCGCTGTGTGAGCCGCTGTGTGGGGCTCTCCGCTGACCGGCGAGCGCCCTGCGCCCCTCGCGGGTTCACCCAGGAGCCGCCCGACCTGCCAGGCGCGATCTCGTCAGCGGGGCGCCTGGCCCGGGGCGCCGTGACGTTGCCATCGCTGCGTGTCCGCTCTGGGACTGTTTGTGGCATCGCCGCCTCAGCCCCTGTCCCTCCTATTTAGCCTGGAGCTCATCCGTTGCTTTCGTTGGCCGCTGTGGCCTGTACTCAGCCCACGCACATGACGGTGACGAGCTAAAGGCCCCCGATCGCTCGGGGTGCTCGAGGAGGCTGGAGACGGTCCGCGAGGGAGGCGCCCCACGCTGGAGTCTTCACGCGGGTCCGGCGGCTCAGCCCCCCGGGGCTGGCGTCCTGGCCGAGGCGTCGCCCTGGGCGGTCCCGCGTCCCTCTGGACGGTGACCCCCATCTGGGCCAGCAGCCCCACACTGAACGGCGAGCCCGCTCGGCTCTGGCCCTGCACAGAAGCGTATCCGCCCGGGCCGCCCGCCCGTCCCGTCCGCGTGGCCCCCGCTGATGGCCGGGCCACACCGCATTCCAAAGGCGACGCTCGCGACGTCATGTAAAACCTTCCATCTGGTGCAGTGGCTCGTGCACCGTGGCGCTGTGACGTTGCCTGACCCACGGGAGCCTCCGGGACCCGTCTGCTCCCAGCCACACGCGGCGCCTTCCTGTGGGGCTGAGACGCCCTCCCCCAGACCGCGTTCTGACCTGTGTCCTCCGTCACCCGCGGCTTCCGTCTCCGTGTGACGGGGAGACAGGGCCCGGCGGAGCGTTCACGGCCACCGTGCACTGTGACGGGCACGGTCCCCCAACATTCGAGACCTCATCCACTTCTCTGCGCGGAGGCTGCCAGAGATTGTTTTGTTCACGTCACTTGTTCCTGCTGAGATGAATTCTCCACGTAATTAAAGACTTTCTGTCTTTTTTTTTTTTCAAATGAACAGAAAATTGCATTTGAATCTGCAAGTGTTTCTGTTTCGTCCATCTGAGCCTCCTCGGCATCCCAGGCTCTGGGCCCTCTCGGGTCTGGGCCAGCAGCCCGGGCCTGGCGAGCACCGGGAAGGGTGACCGAGGCTGGCGGGCGGATCCGCCTGCGCACACCGGCCCGTCCTCGTCCTTCCTCACGGCAGCGGGAGGAGCAGAGGGAAGCCGGCTCCGTTGCCGGCTTTGTTGTGAAGCATCGCGCCATCTCCCATGCGATCTCCCGCCTCGGCTGGAAGCGACCACATCCGGAGGTATCGCCTGTCCGCGGCGCGGCAGGCGGGACCCGCGGGAGGCCCCGCACCCCCTTCCCGGGACAGGGGGGACTGGAGCGCGGCGGCCTCCCCCACACAGCGGGCGCTGTGGTTACCGAGGGCGTCTGGGACCCGCACAAACGAGTCAGCTGATTCGACCCTGGCCGCCTGCACTGATGCGGGAGGCGTGGTGTGGGTTTGGGCAGAGGGGGTTTGGATCTCTTTGTGGATTCTAGCATGTTCGATGATAGGGGTGCTGGACCAGATCCCGGAAGAGGAAGATGTGAGTGGGAAGCTGGGGAACCCTGGAGACCCTGGCGACAGGGCTGCCCCACGGCCGACGCCCTCTCTGACCTGGGCGAGGGGCGCGGGGGGACTTCCTGTGCCACCACGGCAACTTCTTCTCTGAATCTAAAATTATTCCAAATGAGAGAGTTTCTTTGAAGACATATAATGGCTTGAAAGTTCTCTTAGAAGGTAAATGAAAGCTGAAATAATGTCATCTTCTCCCAGCAGACTCTGAGCTGTCACATGAACCCGGGGAATGGGCTTCGGCCGGGCAGGTCCTCACGGGCTGGTCACGGGGACGTGGGCGGCTCTCTGGCCCCTGTGGTCTCTTGTGGCCGTGGCAGGACGCTCGGGCGGCTGGCGGGCGCTCGGCTGTGTGGAGAAGGCCCTGTCTTCACCGCCCGCTCGGCGACAGCCTGCCAAGTGTCTGGAAAGTTCCTCCTCCCTGTTACACTTAAAGGGATTAGGCCTGACTCAAATGTCCATAGGAAACAGAGTTTATTAAGCCATCACTTGTCACACGCGCCCTGACGTGAACACGGTGGTCCCTTTGTAACGTGTCCGTTAGCCAGGAGGACGTTTCGATCGAGGAGGGGCTGGGGGACGTGGACGCTGAGGACGCCGCTCCTGGAAGAGGCCTCTGGGGAGGGCGGTGGCAGGACCCGAGGCAGACGTCACGGTCCCCGAGGGGGGAGGTGCATCGCCGTGCCAACAGCGGCCTCGCCTACTGCAGACAGGGCTCATGGCGGCGTGGATCTCAGAAACGAGAGGAGGAAGGGTGTGGGGTGCCGGGCGGGGGCTCCCCGGGCCACCTTGGGCTCCCGGCGGTTTTGGGCAGGAAGGGACAGCTTGTGGGAGAAGGCTCCGCTGGGAACGCGGGCGTTGCTGGGCTCCTGCTCACCGGGTCTGCGAGCTCCGTGGCGGACGGCTGCGTGTGGCCGTGTGCGGCCGCGTCCTCCGTGGGACCGGCCGGGGGCTGGGGGCGAAGACGGCGCTGCCGGTGGCCGAAACCGTGACCCGCGTCCACTCCACGCTCTTGCCTGGGAAGTGGGCGGCAGTCTGTTTCCAAAACAGCCTGTTGTTTCTATTTTTAGATGATTGCTTTTCTCAAATGTCTAAAAAGTGAGTAATTTAAATGAAGATATTTACGCGTTCAGGGTTTCTTAGTACTTGCAAACAGAGACATATGTGTAAATGCTGAACAGAAGTTTCGCATCGAATCTTCCTACCTGCTCAGTGCTGGCCAGTGGCTTGCCGCCCACCTCACCTCAGACCAGGACCTTCTGGGCGTCAGAGTAAATGTAATCACGTCATTTGGGTCGTGGGGACGGTGGCCAATTTAAAAAGTAAAAATATGGGCATCCCAGTTAAATGTAGATTTCCGATAAATAAGGGTTACTTTTCTCGTGTGGGTACACCCCACGCGATATTTGGGAAACATGATGATTTTATTTACCTCTCCTTTATCTGAAATTCACATGTCACTGGCATCCTGCACGTGCTCTGACAACCAGAGAGATGGGACATCTCTCTCAGTAGCTTCTGGACATTTCTTATAACAGATGAACACTTGTGATCTTCGGAAAAAACGGTGGGGAGTGGCGGCTGGCACCGTCCCAGCCATACAGCAAGTTCTCGACGAAGTATTAGGAGCTTTGAGAAATTGATTTACCGTTTTCAGGACAGTTCAGCAGCTTCTGTTACCCAAACTCACGCACGTCCTCCATGACCAACGAGAAAACTTACTGACACATCCGCTGCCGTGCCAGCCTCCCGGGGGACCCCCAGGGTGGCCTCAACACCTGTACGTTAGACATGCTCCCTCCTGGGGGGGACCCTCAAGCGCCAACCCCGAGGTCTTTAACTTGGGCTCAAGATGTCCCAAAGCAGGTGAGGACACGTGGGCCGCACGGAGCCCTGAGGGTTAGATCTGGCCTCCTGGGGTGACTTAGAAGCATCATAGATGCTGCCGTAGCTGGCTGTGTGACGTAGGCTGTCCCCCGGCCCCGAGATGAGGCCACCGACTGGCCCCAGAGCGTGGGATGAGGCCTTGGCACTTGTGAGAGCAGCTGGTCCGCCTCATCCTCTGGCCCGTCCCCGCCAGTGACAGCGGGCCACCTCGGAGGGATGGCGGGTGACGACGTCCTGGGTCAGAGAAGTAAGAACACGTGGCCTCGGCCTCACTCCACGGATCAGGTGAAGCCAAGTGCTTCCGGAGGGCCAAGCGGCTGTTCCACGCCCGAGGCTGGCAGCAGGACTGCGTCCGTGCTTTGGACCCTCGCCGGCCCAGGTGTGGCCACACACCGACACCCTCGGGCCACCTCGGAGCTGCCGATCGGGGCTCGGCGTTTCAGGGAGACCCCCACGCGCAGCGGAGCGGGAAGCACGGGGTCGGGGGCCTGCTCGGCTGTTGGAGGACAAGCGGCACTGAGCCGGCCACCCTCCTGTGACGGCCGTCCAGGGCGGGGCCAGCACGGGCGCGGTGCCTCTCCGCACAGCCGCGGGAAATGGCACCGCCCGCTCACGGCCCTCGTCAGTCCCTCCTTGCAGCCCACCGCGAGTCAGTGCCCTTGTCCCTGGAGAGTCTCAAGGATAAGTCGCGGGTTTTCTTGGTAACGGGCCAAATGCTCACCCTTCCATCGCTGAGCCGCACAGCTCCTGGAGGACAGATGACGGGAACCAGCGTCACTGCCCGCGACGTCTGCGTTGAACCTCTTACACTCACATACAGACGCGCACACGAAGGCACACGGATTCAGCACACGCGCAGTTCAACGTGCACGAGGTTTCCAGCAGGCGCTCGCCTCAGGTGGTGTCGCGATGCGCATGCACGTGTGGGGCAGTGCCGGAGCAGAACGCTGTGCGTGCGTGTGCATGCGCGTGTGCATGTGCGTACATGCATGTGCATGTGTGCATGCGCATGCATGTGCGTGCATGCACGTGTGGGGCAGTGCCGGAGCAGAACGCTGTGCGTGCGTGTGCATGCGCGTGTGCATGTGCGTACATGCATGTGCATGTGTGCATGCGCATGCATGTGTGCATGCACATGTGAGGTAGTGCTGGAGAACGCTGTGTGTGTGCATGCGTGTGTGCATGCATGCGCATGTGTGTGAATGTGCGTGCATGCACGTGCATGCACGTGTGAGGTAGTGCTAGAGCAGAATGCTGTGTGTGCATGCATGTGTGCATGTATGTACATGTGTGTTTAGGTGTGCACATGTGCGTGCATGTGTGTGCATGCACGTGTGGGGCAGTGCTGGAGCAGAACGCTGTGTGCGTGTGCATGCATTTGCATGCATGTGCATGCATGTGCAGGCGTGTACATGTGCATGCGTGTGCATGCATGTGCGTGCATGCACGTGTGGGGCAGTGCCGGAGCAGAACGCTGTGCATGCGTGTGTGTGCATGTGTGCGTGAGTGTGCACACGCACGTGTGCCTGTACCAAGGGATGCCTGCCTGAAGGGTTAGGTGGTGCCCAGGACTCAGCGCTTACCACTTTCCCGGAAAAACGCCACTTCGGGGTAGAAAGACGGCAGTTTCGGGGCTGCTTCCTCCTGTGAGGGTGCGTCTCGTGCCGCCCCCACCGTGTCACGCACTCTGGCTGGCGTGGTGACCACAGAGCACCAGCCTCAGACCACAGCGGGGACCGTGTGTTTGAGGCTCTGGGCGTCACACCGGAAGTGAGCTGTGGGGTTTGTGTGCCATCTCCCTGGGGCTGGGGCAGGCCGCGTGGACGAGAGTGAGCAGTGGCCCTTGGCTGTCTGCTGAGAGGCAGATGGAGCGGGCGGCGGGGGCTTGGGGTGGGCAGGCAGCTACGACTCAACCATGGAGACTCTGGTTGGCTCACTCCCGTCCCCGGGAAAGCCCTGGGTGGCCTGTCATTGTGGGCCCCTTCTTCAGGGTAAGTGGGAACAGGAGAGGCCCTCAAACATCATGGAGTGCACGGCAAGCTGCAGCCGTCAAAAAGGGCGTGTCCTTCTGACACCCGCTTCCACCTGAAGCAGCAGGTCATGGAGGCACGGCCACCCTCCCCATGGGCCAGTGGAGCTTTGGGGCTCCCTGCTGTGCTGGGAGGGGGGGGCTCCCTTGTTACCTGGGTTACACACCAGCCCTGCTGGTCACAGGTCACCGCTGTCCCATGAGGGGACTGTGAACCTGTTCATTGTGATTCGTCTGTACATTTCAGGGTTTAATTTACTGACGGCATTTTTATTCCCAAATCACAACCTTATTTGCTGAATCAATGACATGATCTTAAGGTAAATTTTAAAAATTATACACTTAATGCAGGCTCATTATTAATTATTAGAACATAGAGAGAAAAGTAGACAGAAAAAAATCCATAAGTCTACCATCTGGAGAAACCCGTCAGTACATACTGTTTTAAATCACATAAAATCAGACAGAGGACTTTCAA
This sequence comes from Eidolon dupreanum, assembly GCA_028627145.1. Lineage (NCBI taxonomy): Eukaryota > Metazoa > Chordata > Mammalia > Chiroptera > Pteropodidae > Eidolon > Eidolon dupreanum. The sequence continues at coordinate 73,142,764 of CM053514.1, forward strand.
ATAGTCCTTGTCACTCTCTAGATTCCCTCCTTCTTGTCAAAAATGAAAACAACATCCTCTTCCCTCAGCTGTCTTCCATACACACGTTACATGAAAAATCTCCACTTTTTTCTTGTATCACTTTGCATCCCGGAGGAAACGCAGATTCTCACTACTTTTCACTTTTGAATCCCTCGGCCCCCGTGTGGCTCCTGGGATCAGACTTAAAATTTTCGATCAGGACTCGAAGTGCTTTCAAACACATGGGCCGAGTTTTCATTTGAACGACTGCGTCTCGCTGAGTTTGTGCCGAGTCTGGGCTCTTACAGTCACTAGCTTTCTCTCCTGCACCGTCAGACCATGGGCCTGATCTCGGAGCTGTGTGACAGGACCCTGTGTCGCGTCAGAGCGTGCTCCCCAGTGAAACTGAGGCGCTTGAACTTCTCGGGCCCGAGTTGCCGTGGGGATCCAGGGAGATGATGCACGGTGTCTGACACATGCCGAGTTTGAGCTCTGTCACATTGTCACCGCGTCACCTCCTGGTCGGGTGGAAGGATGATCCCCCCCTTTAGACTTTTAGACTTTGAGGTTCAGGTGTCGGGGGCACACCACGAGCAGCGAACCATTGTAAGATAACTGTTTCGTTAGGCGAATGCGAAGTTAAGAATTCTCCTTAGCTTTACATATGAGAAAATGGATTTCTTTGGACAGCATTTGAGCACGGAATGCAATAAATGCTTGGAAGAGCCAACAGCGCCTTCATTGACAGCCTTCGTGAGAAGCACCTGTGAGCATATGCAGCCGCAGAGTGGGCCCCCTGGCCCGGGCGGACGCCCCCACACGCACCTCCCCACCCCCCGGCCCGGAGACGCACATTTGTCTGTGGGAAGGTGCCATTTCTTGGAACAAACGCATGATGAAATTAAATAGTTTCTTAAGTTTGCGATTCATTGGCACAAGTGACTAATGAGTGGGTGGTGGTAGACGTTAAAAACCAAAAAAAAAAAAACAACAAAAAACAAAAAACAACAAAAAATAAACCCAACGGACGCAGAACCACGAGCTCGCCTTGGGCCCACCGGCTCGCCCGAGGCCTTGATGGAGGATCTTCCTCGGGTGGGTTCAGACGGGCAGAACCGGCCGGGTCGCCGGTCAGCCTTCCTCATGCCCCCTGGGACAGGCGTCATCTGAGCTGCCTGAGAAACGGATGCCCTGGACCAGGCAGGGTCTGACCCTAGACCCCCACGAAGCAGCTGTGGACAGCATGACCCTCACAATCCCGGAGGCTGATCGCGGTGGAAAGTTACTTTTTCCTGCTTAACCGAGGTATGATTGACGACGATGATTTACGTGCGCACTGTGGAATATTCACCCCAATCAAGCTAAGGAACACACCCCTCACCTCGCTTGTTACCATTTTCTTCCTTTTCTTTTTTGTGGTAATGACGATTAAGCTGTACTCTCAGCAGATTCCAAGATCACAATATAATATTTTCACCCTAGTCCCGTTGTTCTACATGAGACCCCAGAGCTTATTCATCTTTGTAACTAACACTTTGTACCCCTTAATCACCATCTCCCCGCAATGGAAATTTATTGCATGGATAGAGGGATAGAAGGATAGATGAAGGATGGAGAATGGATGATGGATGGATGGAGGGAGGGATAGTGGATAGATAGTGGATAGATGGATAGATGAATGGATGGGTAGATGGAGGGATGGATAGTGTATAGATGGTAGACGGATGGATGATGGATGGATGGATGGATGGATGGATGGATGAAGGAGGATAGATGGATGGATGGATGGATGGATAGATGGATGGATGGATGGATGATGGATGGATGGTAGATGGATGATGGATGGACGGTGGATGGATGGATGGATGGATGATAGATGGATGGATGGATGGATGGATGGATGATGGATGGATGGTGGATGGATGGTGGATGGATGGTGGATGGATGGTGGATGGATGGTGGATGGATGGTGGATGGATGGTGGATGGATGATGGATGGATGGTAGATGGATGGTGGATGGACAGGTGGCCGCGTCCACAGGAGCCTCTGTTCAAGCACGTGGTGCAACGTCACCGTCCCCAGCCCTCCTTGCAGAACTCAAGTCTCCAGGACCCTGGAAAGGCACCCAGAGCAGCACCTGACCACGT
>CM053514.1:73150756-73173963 GCA_028627145.1 Eidolon dupreanum
CCGTGTGGTGTGCGTGTGTGTGTGTGTGCGGTCTCTGTGTGGTGTGCGTGTGCCTGCAGGTGCCTGCCGTGCAGTGCGTGTGGGCGGGGGACACAGCCGAGGTGGCCTGGGCCCCGCAGCCGGGCGATGGGTCTGCGTGGCCTCCCGGGCCATGGTGAGCAGCGAGGTTCGGGGCCCGCGCCCGGTCGCCCTGCAGCTGGGGGTGCAGCGCCGCCGAGCCGAGCAGCTGGGTTCACGCTGGGTGACCGCGCGGCTGGGCCGGATCCGAGGACGCCTGCGGTGGTGCTGACAAGGGACCGCTTCTCAGGCGTGATTTAGGTCACAGCTTCCTCAGATTGGCTATCGCCATGGCAACCGGAGCCTGTGCCTCTGCACAGGGATGCGCGACACTTCCTGCAGGCGGAGGCACATCCAGAAGCCTGTCGGAGGCGCGGCCGGCCGCAGCCCCCGCGGAGGAAGCGCCGCCGCGGTCTCCTTCGCCGAGGACCCGCTTCGTTTTCTACAGGGCAAAACGCGAGCGGCCGCCGCCTGCTCCCGGGGGGGCTTCTGGGGCTAAATCCAGCCCGCGTCCCGCAGGGCCCCGGGAAATCAAATGGCGTGAGCGCGTCCAGGCTCAGGACACACGCATCGCCCCTGCGGTGGACTGCGGTCGCGGGGGACGAGGCCCGGAGGCCAGTCGGGCCCGCGTTGGCCTCAGGCCCCACCGCACCCACCCCGCCCCGAATCCGAAGGCCCCCCGGTTCCCAGCATGGCGACGGGGTGCTGGGCCTGCCAGGGAACGGCGGCCTCGCCCCCCTCCCCCCGCAGAGGGACCCCGTGAGCTCCGAGCCTTCGGAGGGGCAGCTCTCTCACTGTGGGTCTGACGCCCTGACGTGACGTGTCCACAGGTGGGCACACCCGCCACGCTCACGAACACCCACGTGGCGCTGGCCCGGCCGCTCTTCCTGGAGCGAGTGTGGCGCGGCCTTGTGCTAGGGGGCGGGCACACGGGGCGCGTCAACGGGGACAACTCGCAGTGGCTCTGGGACGCGTGGGCCCAGACAGACAGCGCGGGTGGCAGGCGACTTCACGGGCGCGAGTGTCACTCTGGAGGCCAGAGTCAGGACCGCAGGGTGGCTTCTCCGGGCCTGCAGAGGGGTCTGATGACGCCTCCCCCAACCACCGGTGGCCCCTCAACCGCTGACCCCCCCAACCGCTGGCGCCCCCGGGCCACAGAGGCCTCACTGCCACCTCTGCGGCCGCCTCCGAGACAGTCCTGCTGTTTCCACGCCTGTGCCACACCCGCCGCTCACAGGGACGCCGGCCACTGGGGTGGGGGACACCCGAAGGACCACGTGTGACTTAACTAGTTCCAGCTGCCGTGACCACATTGCAAGTGCAAAACCAAACCCATAGCCAATCCTCGTCACTGTTTCTCAGGTGTCCCCTCTTCCCCGAATCCCCCGGAACCCCCACCTGCCCTCCAGTCACCCCCACTCAGAGGCGCAGTCGGCCTCCAGCCACCTGCAGGAGAAAGCCACCTCGCACCCCTCCCCGTGTGCTGTCTGCTGCTCCCGTCGCTCTCTCCCCACCACGGTTCCTAGGAGAGTGTGGCAGGGCACCCGAGCCCGCCTTGTCCTCGACCACCTTCCGTGAGGTCTGGCTGTCACCGGAGAGGTCCGGCAGCGACGTCTCGGCCCGGCCTGGTCTCCGGCAGCCGCGGGCCAGGCGCGGCTGGCACGAGGCGGACCCCCGCAGAGGGGACGAGAAACAGGGGCCAGAGTCGAGGCGCAGAGCCGAGCGTGCCGTGGCTGGTGGCCTTGGGGACAGTGAAGTAAGATGGGAGGGGCTCCTCGCGGGAGCCCTGCGCCCCACGGACGGTGAGTGGGACGGCAGCGCCTCCCGCGAGACTATGATTTTTACCCCTGAAGGACACACGATGACATTCCGTGCTCAGCGCCCCGAGAAGCAGGCCTGCGGCTTGCCGCACTTTCTCGCCGTGCGGGTCCCTCCCGGGAGCATGGCGGCGTCTCTGGGTTTGCGAGGACGTTCCCCGTGGAGCGGCCGAAGTCCGCGTGCCACCATGTGAACTTCCGGCTGGCCTCTGGTCTCCTAGTCACCCAGACACGACCCGCGGGCCGCATGGGGACATGGACGCAGCCTGCAGGGTCCTCACAGAGCCACGTCACCCGGGAACCGGAAATCCCCGACCTCCCAAAACACAGTGCTCAGGGGTGAAGACCCGGGTCCCTCGGCCCGGACGCCGGCGGGGCGGGAAGCAGCAGGAGTCCCCGCCCTGGGCCGGGTCGCGAGCAGGAGCACGTGGCACCCTGCCGTGCGCCCGCTAGCCGGCGTGGCCTCTGCCTGTCCCTTGGGCGCTCTGCCCCAGCGCTGGTGGACAGAACCAGCTGCCCCGGCTGCTTGGCATGGCGCGGCGGGGCGCTCAGGCCCAACACGAAGCACAGGGGCGCGTGGGGACCGAGGCCGTGTGCTGTGCGGGTGGCGTGTGCCAGGAGGGAGGCCGGGGACGGGGAGGGCAGATCGGTGCGTCCTGTGTCGTGTGCACAGGTGGATGCGAAAAACAACTTAGCACACACCTCGTGGATTAGAATGCGATGGCGCAGACAGAAATCTCGGGAAAGGTCAGGAGCGGGAGAGCAGAGGAGGCCGTGGGTCCGCGGGGCTGGCACGGGGGGCGGCCCGGGGGGCGGGAGAGAAGCGGGGGGGAAGAGGGTCCCACAGTGTCACGGCTGGCGGACGGGGGCCCAGGACCCCAGAAGTAATGCGAGACGATGCAAACACAGAAGCTCAACGCCTCACCCCGCAAGAGCCCACGGGCTGCCGAGCACCTTCACCCCAACGCTGCACGGCACGTTCTCAGAGGGCCACGACGAAGGGAAGACAGTAGCCCCCCCAAAATCTGGCCCACTCGCAGAGGAGCAGAGATCTGACGGCCATGACAGAGGAGACGGAAATAACTTCACGTCTCACGAGAAAGATTATTTGAAACCTAGAATTGGATACCTACTCAAAAATGCATACAAGCGCAAAAATAAGATGAAGGTATTTTCAGACTCAGATTCAGGAAATGGATCAATAATTAAATCTTTCTGAAGAAACTGATAGTGAATATATTCCAGCAAAAATGAAAACAAAAACGAGACAAAGATACAGAAGAAACAGAATACGAAAAGAAACACAGGACAGCTCAGAAGACCTCAAAAGATAGACTTGAGTTTCGTAGCTGGAAATTGCGAGGATAGTTGCGAAGACGCTGTTCTCAAGACGGTTGATGAGTAATGTGACAACAAGCTGCCCTGGAGCGAGAATCTCGGACGAGCGTCAATAAATAGCGGCCTTAGCAGGGAATAAAGAGAAGGCCCCAAAATCCCTGTAAGAAAGGACGAAATAGCCACAAGCAACGTGTCTCGAATCGAACATCTCAAAGGTGACCCCGGAAGCTGGAAGCCCGTGGGGGCAGAACAGAGGGCGTCCATCCTCCGAGCAAAACGGTTCCCGCTCTGAACCCCAAGCGTGAGGGTGGAATAAAGCCGTCTCCAGGGACAAAGTTCTGAGGCTGCTGCCCTTTCTCAGCGAGCTGCATGAGGGTGTGCACCCCACAACAAAAGGGGGCACGGAAAGAAGCCATGGACTCTGGGGAACAGGAACCCCACTCCGGGGTGGGAGCAGGGGGTTCTCGGGGTCCAGGATGGCCGTAGACTCTGGGTACAGGACCCCCCACTCTGGAGAGGGGCAGGTGTTCTCGGGGTCCAGGATGGCCGCCGTGGGACAGGCTCACAGGTGTCAGCCCCCTGCAGAGCAGGAGACAAGGGACAATGGGAGATGCGGGCACCGACAAATGTCCTGACACGCCCACCAGGCTGAGGTGCCGTGGCCGATGAAATGCTGGAGCGTGAATTTGCATCAGTTTACCAAAAGTGTCAGACCTCGTTGTCTTGGGGGCAAGAAAGTGGAAGGTAGAACTAAAATGCCATTTTCCTTTATTATGATCATGGTTTTTCACGTTTGATAATACGTACACATGTTACTCTGATCAAAATAAAAATTAAAAACAAAGATCATTTTTCCAAACCGTTCCCTATACCATAAAAGTACTTTGAAAATACTCGAGACCGATTAGACACTAACATTTGTGCGCCCGGCACAGTGGGGGCTACGGAAAGGGGTCGGGGCTACAGGACCGGCGAACGGGAAGCGTGCGAAGGAGCCGGGGCGGGCGGGGCGGGCGGGGCGGCAGGACAGTGGGCCTGAGCCGGCCCTGTGGGGCCCGGGAGCTGTTCAGGTGCCGGCAGCCCCAGGGAAAAGAGAAGACGCCTCGATCAACACGTGGGGGCCCCCGACGTCCCTTAGGTCGGAGCAGCAGACCTGACGGCATCGTGGCCAGATCGCAGCCTCGAAAGACATCTTTTTTTTTTTTTTTTTTTTTTTAAGAATAGAGAAAGTCATGCTTGGAACTGATCAATGTTTTACAAATAGAGCTGAGTGATGATAGTGACATGCCCAGGGAAGAGAGCTCCGTGTTGACGCGATTAATTTATACCTAATAAAGAATCAGTGCTTTCAGTCTCTGAAGGATTTAAAAGGTTCAGAGATTCCCTCTCGGAGAACTCATCTACCCTGGCTCCTGCGCTAACGCAATCTATTTTTAGGCAACAGAGGGGAAAAAAAGTGACGGTATCAGTCATGATGTTCGGAGGATTTTTTTTTTTAATTAGCGGCATTCTCATCGTAAGGTCTACTCTTTTTCCCAGCAGCCACGGTATTACGGATGCATTTTGTTTAAATTTGCCTCATGGGCCAGTCTGGGAACCGCTTCCCCCATTTATAACGTTGTTTTTATGGGAAAAGGTATTTAAATTAAAATAACTGAATTACAAATACAGCGTGGAAACGAAAGCCACTTTTACTAAGGGATTTCATGTTTACATGGACATTTTTCATTCAATAAAGAGAATCTGCACAATTTTCGGCCGACGGCTCATGAATTTAGACATTCCGTCCAGTGGTGTTTATCCGTCTCGGTGACCCCGAGCTCCGACACTGTCCCGGCTCACCCCCCGCCCCGTTCCCAGGGCGAGTCTGGATGGCGGTCAAGCTGCCGTCGGCCTCCCGTGACCTTCCGCTCCCCGAGCTCTCCAGGAGGGCGTGCCGGGTGGTTGGGACAGGTGAGCGGTCTTGGCCACCGCTCCTCCCCGTCACCAGCGCCGAGACCTCCTGGGTGCCCCCGGCCCGGCATCTCTCTCCTGATCCCAAAGATGTAAGTGCCCCGGACACTTCCCAAGGACACAAAATAACTACGGAGCAACGGACTCCGGCGGGACCCATCGGGTGACGGGGACGAGGTGCCAACATACTCCCTGTGATGCTCTACACGCAATTATTCCTTTTGTTCCTCTTTTATTTCCCTGTTAGGGTTTCACGGCAAACTAGAGAGAGAAAGAATTGCAAATGTGGAACAGCACATAATTCTTATTATTGTGGTTAATTAAATAACACTCTCTGTGACATGCGATGGTAATTACCTCCCTCCCCCTCGGTCTGCTCTTCCTGTTAATTTACCTCCTAAATTTATTTCTGAACTACGGACTTTAACGGATAGTTATTTTAATGAGGTCTTCAAAGATGCATGTGTTGTTGATAAGCTTGTCCTTAAGATTCGTTTCGAACGTGACACAGATTCCAGGTGCTTTGAAGGTAATTTAAGAGAAGCCCAGGTTCCTTGGGAAATAAGTGAGAGGCAGGGAGCTCACGTGAGCTGCCGCTGGCCGTGAGCCAGGCCCCGCGGTCCCCTGAAGCACGGTCCCCCTTCGCTGCGGCCGGTCTGGCTTGCTTTCCTTTCCTGTCCTCGGCCCGGTCACATGCTCTGAGCCAGACACCCTGGGAGTTTCACGATGCCATCCCCCGTGTGAGGCCGGCATAGCGCTAAGCATCAGCACAAACCCACCGTGTCCGGCTCAGTGACTGATGCGGGCCGACGCCCACGTCACCGGGTCCACGGCAGGGTGCGGGACCTCCCCGCGGCCAGCAGGCCCGGCGCCCCCTCCTCGGGGCATCTGGGAGTGACCACCACGCCATCGACCGTGAGCTTCGTGGGGTTTAACTTTACCATTCATCTCCTTGTGTATGGAGGTGCCCAGCACGGCTCTTCGCGAACGGGGATGGGATGGAAGAGACGCCACATGCCAGGAGAAGTCAGCGTCCGACACAGGCCGCCACCAGCTCCGTCCTGAGCCGCCGCTGCCCCCGGAAGCCCTGAGCCCTGATTCCGGGGGTGCCTTTCCTTCTGCTCATGCCTTTTGACGGTGCAGTATTTGTCTTTCGAAGCCTCTTATTTTGTTTTGTTTTTGATAGTAAGTTCGGAGCAAGCCAATTTTTACCACTGCTCACTAGAAACTTAGGCATCTGTCTGGAATGACAAGTTCTGCCTTTCCGTCCCTTGAGCTCCTGAAAGAGTGAGGTGACATGCAGTTTGGTGACACGGGCGACTTCCGTAAGCCAACAGCGCTTAGTAAGAAGGAAAAAGCCGAGTGACACCGAGATGTAATTCGGAACGTGCTGTAATCAGCGGAAGAGCACTTTCCCCCTGCAGCCCGGCCCCTGCGGAGTCCTCGCTGGCCAGTGCCAGCCCCGGTCCCCCCCGGGGGGACGCCCGCTGCCCGGCCACTGGCAATTCCAGCCCTGCTCAGCAGGCTGCGAGGGCAGCTTCTCCACACGGGGCAGCTCCGAGCAGCTGTCGTGAGTGCACGTGTGTGTGTGCGTGTGCACGTGCGTGTGCACCAATCACCCGGCTGTGTGTGGACACGTCAAGTCCAGCGGCGTCGCAAAGAACGAGTCCCCTTCGGAAGCGTCGCGCCCCCAGGGCCCGGGCCCGTCTGCAGGCCGGCGACGTGACAGCCTGTCCCACTGACTCTTCCCTTCACAGCCCATGAGAGGAAATTCCGGGCTCCCCCCCAACATCTCCCCGCTCCCGTCCCTCCTCGCCCCTGCCCGGCCTCTCCCGCGTGGTCATGAGAAGCAAACCAAGCACCATGACCACCTGGTAACTGGCTGTCTAGCGGGACGGTGTTTGAAAGCAATCAACGGGGACAAACGCTTTTGTCCCGTCTCAGCGCTGGGCCTCCGGGGAGAACGCTGGCCCGAGGAGGCACGTCGGTGTGAGCCAGGACACCACTGTCCTCTTCAGTTTCCCCATGTCACAGTCACTCATGCGATTGACTCTCCAAGTCCCGCAGCGCCCGCCACCTCTCCGTGTGGGGGGCGGGGTGCGGCTCACTCCAGGCCTTCGCTCCCTGGCACCTGCTCCCCGCTTCTCTTCCGGGCTGAGTGACGTGCAGTGCGAAGCAAAGTCTGCAGAAACGTGGAGGGCCTAGAGCAGCTCCTCGGTACCTGGGAAGAGGCCCCTCGAAGCAGCCGAGGGGACAATGGCGGGTGGCGTCCGGCAGGGCTTTATTTTGTCCACATGATCCATTTCACACGCATCCAGGCGGCTCGTGAATGGAGGATTAGCACAAGTGTCCGCCTCTTCGAAACGAGCGATTCAAAGCCAGCGAGGGGGCTAACTCGTTAGGACGCGGGACGAAAGGTCCCCTGAGACCCTTTGTTGTCCTGCAGGTCACATTCGGGCTTGACTGAGGAAGGTGCAGACGGACACACACGCTCCAGGGCGCACGCTCGTCCCTCATGGGCCGGGGGCTGCAAACACCCCTCCGCCTGCAGGCAGCACGCGACCCCCCTCACTCGCCGGACGCGCCCGCACTGCCGTCCTCAGAACTCGGGCCGGGAGCGTGGCGGATCCATGTGTCACAGTGCTAAGGTGACGATCCGTGTGTAGGTCCCTCTGTCTCGATGCCAGATCTAAGCTTTCACCCATCACGGTCATTGTAAGTCTGTTGCAGACCTCGTGGAGACCAAGTTCGGACTGACGCTGGTCCCACGGTATCTCCAGTTTCATGCCCCATGGCCTTGTTGGTCGCCGGGATTGTAACGCAAACCAACGGACGTTTGGACACTGTTGTTTATAGTCGTCGAAGCAAGAAATTTTGTTAGAGCCACAGCTGTTCGTCTTCATTCATTTCTGCGTGCCTCAAAGAGCTACGGCACGTGGCCATTCGGGGGACAACGGATGCAAAGGAATAGTGCACGACTTTCAGAGGCTCGGAGCCGGCGCGGAGCGTGGACACGCAGACGGAGAGCGAGCCGCACAGGGCGTCCCGAGTGTGGGAACGCGTCGGGCACGGAATCCAGCGGAGCCGGCGGAGAGGAGAGGGAGGCAGCGTCGCGAAGCCAGGTGTGGCCGAGGGCGGCCGAGAGAGCGGCCCTCTGCCCGTCGGTCTGCGTGGGCTGGGGACGCGACGGAGGTGGCGTCCGAGGGTCACACACGTCACTGACAGGGAAGACGGACACGGCAAGGGGACGTCCAGCAGAGCCGCAGGCTGGGCGGCTGCTCTGGGGTGTGGAGGGACAGGCCGCGGCCATGGTCACCACGCAGATGGCAACCTGGACGTCAGACGTCGCCAGAGAAATGACTGACTGGACACCGGGTGCTCGAGTGACAGGGACACTGACGACCCCACTGCCCTGAGTTTCGCGTCTGAACCAGGAGCAACGGCGCCGCCGCCGACCCGCGGGGAGGTGTCGGGAGGCAGAGTCGCCGCCTGCGGGAAACGTCGGGTTCGCGTTGCTGGTGGCAGGTCGGAGCCGGGGGACAGGACGGCGTGAACGGGAGCGTGCCGGGCTCGGGACAGAGAGTAGGAAGTCACCAGAAGCAGGGGCCGTGAGAGTGCACGGGACGCCCCAGGCCGACGAGCAGAGGCCAGCGCGCTGAGCACGTGCTTGGACCCACGGGACAGGAGCAGGAGGTGGGGACACGTGGTGACGGGGGGGGGGGCTCCTATTTGCTTCCGAGAGACACAGCTATGTGAGCGGCACTCGGTCCGTGCCCGGCTGGTCACTGCTGGCCACCCAGGCAGAAACAGCTCCCAGGACCAGGAGCACTGCCATGCACAGTGCTGAACCCCCAGATCCTGAACCCCGCGTCCCCACCAACACGACCACCTCTGCAAAGCCAGAGCATGCAGAGCAAGGAGGGGAGCAGCCACCCTCACCGTGAGCTGACGTGGCAGCCACCCGCGCTGTGAAACGCTTGCTCGGGCCGGGGCTCGCACAGTGTGCTGTCGCGAACTCGGACGACGAGGGCGAGTTGCAGCCTCCAACCCGGCAAAACTCTCACTGAGCATCTCATTTCGCCATTGTTGCCATCACCAGTCGTATCTTTCTTATTTTTCGGTTGACGTCGACTGGGTTTAGTTGTCATTGTAGTAATTATCATCATTTTCAGGTGTGCATTGCAAACAGGGAAAACGAAAAGCATCATGAACCCCGTGAACACCTGCCAACGTCCAGCGCCCTGGCACGGGGTTCCGGGCTCACAGAAACACCCCCGACTTGGGTACAACTTCCAGCCCGCAGAGCGGTCCCCGGACACGCGCTCACAGCTGCAGCCCCACGTCGGTCCCCGTGACTCCAGGGCGTTCGCTCGGGGGAACGAGCCATGGGTTCCGTCTACACTCTTATGAGGGGACCGCTCAGTGGCTTCCGGCCTTTGCCAGGATGAACCGAGCTGCAGCGAGCCCTCCGACGTGTCTCCCCATCTTCTCTGGGGCACACGCTTGTGATTCTTTATAGACAATTTTTCAGAAAAATGACAACTGTGAATGTCGTAGGTAAAAGTCAGTTCTGATTAATATTCAGAATAAGAAAGGACAATTACTGACGTTTTGTATTTATCCCACGGTTTACATTTCGCTCATCTGAAGAAGGATCAGGGAGTTAGTTTTTCCCAAGATCAGACGCTCAGTTTGATTGAAGGTGATTAATGTGCCCAAGAAATGAAATGATGGATCCACAAAAACGGTTACTTTTTAAAATATGCAGAGGACTCACGCTCAGATGACCTTGGATCAAGATAGAACACTTGAACAAACTGAAATGACATAAGGATTGAAAAATAAGTTCGTCCTGGCATTCCGGGGTAGCCGCCCCTCCCGGGGGGGCAAACGGCCTGGAGTGTCGGCCGAGAACCGGCCGACCTTCGGGGCGCCCCACGGCCCACAGCGAAGACCTCGCGTGAGTGAGTCCCCGGCGTCCGCGCCCTGTCTGTGACATCGTGGGTGTCGGCCCCGCCACTCGTCCCGGGCCTGGGACAGACGCCGCTGCCCGAACACCGTCCTCGTTGACCCTAACCATCCAGCCAGTCGCGAGGGACACCAGGAGGAGGCCGTCGGCCTGGGTTCGAGGAGGACCGCGTGCTCTCACCCTGGGGTTCTGCAGAAAGGGGGCGCCCGGAGCCCCTGGCTCCCCGTGGACGCCTCTGTGCTGGAGAACACAGGTTCTCAGAGCGGACGCCCCCTCCCACCTGCGCCTCGTCTACGGCCGGCCACCTCTCTGCCCCACCCCGCCATCGCGGTCAGCACCAGCTCGCGAGTCACGTGAGTTCGTGCCCCGCTTCGCCTACACGCTGTACCGTGTGTCCTTCCTCCCCTCGGCGTGCTAGCCCACGACGCACGGGAAGCTGGTGTGCATTTAAATAGGCCACCCGTCGGGCACAAAGGACGTACTGGCCATGTGCAAACCTCTGGTCACATTCCGAGTCTGTGTCTGTAGCCCCAGATCATGAAGACAATGTAGGTCACCCATAAATCTCCCAGGGCGTATGAATTCACAGGGTGCTATAGAGCGCCCGCGATGACAGTAAATATAAAAACTCTATGTGGCCTATTTTAATAGACGTATCTATCGAGGGGAGATAAAATGGGTAACTGTGTCTTTTAAAAGATATTTATAAAACTGGGTTTTTAAATGTCTACACCACTTTGAAGAGAAATTTTAAAGCAGTGTATTACTATTCTGCACTAGCCATCGGAAATTACCTTAAAACTGATTAAAGCGTTGTTCCCTTTAAGTACGATTGACCTGTTTCACTCAGCCTTTTGTCCGTGTCTCTGGGATATACAGTTTATAAGGAAATAGAATTCAGCTTAGACACTGGCGGCTTCTTGCTAAAGAATATTGACTGCAGCCAGTGACTTATCGCAGGGAGCTAAGGCTGAAGATACATAACAGGAAAACGTATTTTTTGCCCGACATCGGAAAAATGCAGGAATCTGAAGCTTCCCCTTCATTAATTTTGGGTCCCGAGCAAGGTTTGAAAGTGAATGAAGCCTTTCGGACCCGTAGCTTCTAACATTTGGGTCGACAAAGCCAATTCAACACTTACCAGTAAATTCTTTTTTTATTTACTAACTTTATTGTCACATTTTATATCTACGTTAAATGCGATGCAAAACGTTTTCTATTGGCACTGAGACCTCGTTCTTTCTAAACCTGCCAGGGGCCAGCAGAACCTTCCAGGCCCATGACGCTCTCACCAGCAAAGATGAAAACCTTTCCCCTGTGCCCAAGGCCACGCCACTTTTATTCAACACCGTGACGGAGGACCTCACCAGAAGCATCCCTATAAGACAGAAAATAAGAGGCACAACGTTTGGAAAGGAAGAGGAAAAACTATACTTATTTGAAGAAGACATGATTGTCTGTATAGAACACCGTAAGGAATCATACCAGAAAAAGGTTCTTGAATGAGTAATGGAGTTAAGCAAGTTTGCAGGATACAAAGATATGGTCACTCACTAGTGAACAACTGGAAACTAAAATTTAAAACCACTATAATCACATATAAATATGAAGCATTAGGGGACATATACGTACACATATGCATATGTAAGACGTGGACACAGAGCTACAAAATATTGCTGAGAGAAACTTTTCAAAAGCCCGAATAAATGGAGCAGCTTCCCATGTTTGTGCACCAGAAGACGCTAAATTGTTCAGATGTCAGTTCTCCGCCAAATGATCTATAGATTCAACAGAATCCTGATAAAAATCCCTGTAAGCTTTTATGTGGCGTTTGACACGTCCACTCTAAAACTCACATGGAGCTGCAAAGGACTCGGGATAGTCGACACGAGTTCGCGAGGGGAGCAGGGTGGAGGACGCGGCCCGCCGTCTCCAGGGCGTTCCGCGAGCCTGTGGCACCCGGCGCCGTGTGCTTCGGGCCTCGGGGCAGGCGCGGCACCGGACGTAAGCCCACGCATGTGCGGCTGCTTAACGTTGTACGAAATTTCCAAGGTATTTCACTGGGGGCAAAAACAGTCTTTTCAGCAAATGGTGCCAGGTGCGATCTACGAAAACACAAACTTCAAACCCTGCTCGCATGATACGGAGAAATTGGCTGGAAATAAACCGGTCCTTGCTGGGTCACCCGTGAGTGCAGCCTTCGGGCCCCCGATGGCGAGGTGGTCCACGGGCTGCCCGGCAGACCTGTCCCCAGGTCTACAGCGCTGCCCACTCTGCACACACGCTGCCACTCGGCCCCCTCCCTGTCCCCCACGAATCAGCAGACCGCCCCAGGGACGCAGGGCTCGGGGGCGACCGGCCTCGCTCAGGCGTTCCAAACCCAGACTCAGCATGTCTTCCCACCTGTCACCTCTCCAGCGGCTTCAAGGTGGGTGTACACGCATGTGCGTAGCGCACCGTGTCTGGGTGCACGTGTAGATGTGCGCACGCATGTGCATTCGTGTGTTCATGTGCCTGTGTCTCTGTGCATGCATGTCCGTATGCATCCGTGTGTGTCGCGTGCATGCATGTGTCCGTGTGCAGGCGTGTGTCCATGTGTATGTGTGTCCGTGTGCATCTATGTGTGGCCGTGTGCATGTCTGTCTGTGTGCATGCATGCCCGTGTGCATCCATGTGTGTCGTGTGTGTGTTCGTGTGCATGTGTGTCCATGTGCATCCATGTGTGTCCGTGTGCATGCACATCTATCCACGTACATGTCCATGCATCTCTGTGTGTCATGTGTGCATCCATGTGCATGTGTGTCCGTGTGCATGCATGTCCGTGTGCACGCGTGTGTCCATGTGCATGCATGTCTATCCATGTACATGTCCATGCATCTCTGTGTGTCGTGTGTGCATCCATGTGCATGTGTGCCTGTGTGCACACACGTCTATCCACATACATGTCCGTGCATCTCTGTGTGTCATGTGTGTGCATCCGTGTGCATGTGTGTGCATGCATGTCTATCCACATACATGTCCGCGCATCTCGGTGTGTCATGTGTGTGCATCCATGTGCATGTGCATCCATGTGCATGCATGTCCGTGCGCACACGTGTGTCCATGTGCACACATGTGAAGCGCTTCTCTCGTGCCCGGCACGGGTTGGGGCGGCCCTGCCTGGCACCGCGTTTCTGGAAGTGGCCGTGTGCGCTTCCTTCCTGCTTGCCTGCCCATCAGCTCTGCGGGCTGAGCACGCAAGGACGGCATCTGTCAGTTTACCTCGTGTCCCCGCGTCCTCCGTTGGTGTCCCGTGAGGGACTCTCTCCTCTCTGCTCCCCGAGCACACCCTCGCCTCCCTCTGCCCCCTCGCTGACTCCGTCCCGGGAAGGCAAAGTGACTTTTATGAGTACATCCATCTTTGTTCTTCTTCACAATTTCCATTAAGCTACACTTCACGCAGATTTAAAATGGCCGCTCTGGCTTCCCTCGGCTTCACATTTCTGTGGTATATATCATCTCTTTTTGCTGGATTCCCAGCCTATCTGAACCCTTTTAAATGTAAATCTTGCTAATGACATATTTCTGGGTCTCATTTATTGGTTTTAGAACCTGAGAGTCTTTTTCCTTTGGATCAATGAGTTTAGTTTAAGCCATTTACATTTATGTAAATACTGTCATATCAGGCGATTTATCTTGTTGCACATTTTCCACTTATAAAAATTTTCTTTTAAATTTTCATTCTCTTTTTCTGTCTTGCCTTGGATATAGGCATTTCATTTACCGGTTTGAAAGTTATTTATTCTATTTTTACATTTGTCACCGCCATCCCAAGTTGCTTGGAGGTGACGTCTGCTTATTTTCCCTATAAGATGTCCCTGCTCGTGGGGCCACCTCCGCCGGGCACGACTCTCTTGCGTTCCGCTGCTGTGGCCCTGAACGTCGGCTCGCTGGGCGGGTCCCAAGGCAGGGGACCCACAGACCGTGTGCCGTTCCGCCATCAACCTACATGCGGGCTGTGTCCAGTCCGGGGTCGCTAGGGGTGACGCTGCTATGAACAGCCACCAACGAGGCTTTGGGCAGAAATTCCTCTCCCTGTGTCCTGGCCAGCGCTTAAAGGTAAGGGGTCCAGACGCTCACCGCTTTGAAAACCACACAACCGCGCCCCACAGCATGCCTTGTGATGCCCACGCCGGTGGGCGAGAGCGTCCGGTTGCCCCTCGCCCTCCCCAGAGACGGGCGGTCTCGAAGTGTTAGCAGGTTGGCAGGCACGCAGCTGACACAGGCCTCGTCACGGCTTCAACTGGCACGTCCCCGACGCTGGGTGCCTTTGAGCATCTTGTCCTGCGCTCACCTGCCACCCACTGCCTCGCTGGGTGACTTTTCCCCATTTTTTTACATTGTGTGGCTTATTTTCTTATTGTTGGGTCAGAGTTCCTTAACGTAGTCAAGCTACAAGTCTTTCATCAGAAGCAAATTTCGCAAACTTTTTCTCCCAGCCTGTGGCTTGCTTTTCATTCTCTTAACAGTGTCTTTTGGGGGGGGGGGGGAAAAAAAGAGGCATTTTTAATTATGAGAAAATCCAGTTTTCAGCTTGTTCCGTCACGGTTCATCCGTTTGCTATCGCTTCTAAGTAACCTTTGCCCAATGACACGAATGTTCGCTCTAATTTTTCTTCTAGAACTTTTATAGTTTTTAGTTTTATGTTATCCGTGAGCCGTTTTGAGTTGCTTTTTGTGTATGGCGTGAGGTTTGCCTGGTTTTCTTCCCTGCATATCGATTTTTCCAGCACCACTTGTTGACAGGATCACCTTTCTCCACTGCCATGCCTTTGATCTCTCACAAAACCCAGTTTTCCCATTTATACAGCGATTTATTAGGGACTCTCTCTTCTCATGCATTGATCGATCTTTCACCTTTAGTCCAATAGCATGCTGTTGCGATTACTGTAGCTGTCTAATAATAATTCTTGAAATTAGATATCGGTCTTCCAACTGTGTATGTGTGTCGTCCTATTGCTGCTCTTGCTTTTCTAGATCTTCTGCATTTCCACTTGAATTTTAAAATCAATTCAACAGTCTCTTCCAAAAACATTTAAAAAGCCAGCTGGGATTTTGGTTGGATTACACTGAATCCACAGACCGACTTGGGGGGAAACAGTATCTTAAAAACACGGAGCCCTCTGACCCACAGACGAGTGACCCCTGTGCGGTCACGCAGCCCTTGCTCCTCTGCACGTTATGTGTCTCTTACTATTCCCTCCTATGTCTGGTTTTCAGCCGTTCAAATGCAATTTTTCTCAGTGTGCATTACTGAAAATACTGCTTGTGCCCATTGAGCTTCTTGTGTCTGTGGGTTTATCGTTTTTCCTCGAGTTCAGAAAATTTTCGCCACCATTTCTTCAAACATTTTTTCTCCCCGCCTCCCTCGGGGACTTCAAATGCCTGTTCACTCAGGGTTGGTCTTGATGTCCATGCCGTGGGTTTATGCAGTCGCTGGCTTCTCCCCGTTTAGACGTTTCAGGCGGCGGCCACGCCTCGCCCGGCCCTCCGTCCTGGCTGGAGAAGGGGGTGCATTCCCAGCCGCTCGCTCGTTGGCACACGCGCGCTCCTGGCCAGCCTGTCCCTTTGGCTGCCACTTTCGCTTTCAGCCGCCGAACCTGGCGTAGGGCTCCGACCACAGGCCTCTCGCGGGACCCGTTTTCTCCTGCTTCTGGGAGCTTCCCTTTGGGCTCGACTGTGTTCTCTGGGGCCTTGAGTCAGGACCTGTGACCTGGCAGTGGGGAGCAGGAGCCGAGCCTGCGGCGTGCTGCCCGGCGGGTGGTCAGGGGGCTTGGGCCCGAGTCCCCTGGCTTCGGTCTGGACGTGTCAGCCCCCCACCCCTCGGGGGTCCCCAGGACGTCCCGTGGGCACTGTTCCGCCCGCTCCCCATGGGGCAGCTGCGCCTGACCCTTGCGTTGGACGAGGATGTGGGGGCCACTCGGGGCGGCCCGTCACAGGTCATCATACTGCTGACCGTCTCACCCACTCCACTGCCCAGTCTGCCCGGCGACACGCAGATGCCCTGGAGTGTCCCTGACACAGCAGCAGAGCGCCGGACACGGTGGGCAGAGGGAGAGGCCACCAGAGACACCTTGCGAGCCCACGTCCTGCCCACGGCTCCTGACCGTCTCGGCCCAGCCCCCGCACCCGGCCCCCGCACCCGGCCCCGCACCCGGCTCCTCCCGCAGTGGGCCGAGGGCTGGAGATGACGCTCGTCGGCGGCTGGCATCTGAGCGTGCCATCCCCGTCACAGCCCCGTCCCCCCCGGGCGGGCGTGAGAGGGCTGCGGCAGCCCTGCAGCCTCCTTACCCCGCCCCCCACACCTGCCTCCTCCCTCGCAGATAACTTAATTATTCAGCTACACGATCCTCTCACATTGTGATTCTAAACGTCTATTCATGAGTCCGACTCCAGTTAGTAATCAGCACGTGGAAAGTGTTCCAATTAGAAAAATCAAATTAATTCTTTTTTTAAATAAGGAGGAAAAACTACTTATTCTATACTCCCGGGAAGTAGAAATTAGGTGGAATTCTTAAAATGAAAGGGACGATTATGTCTCCCTCATTTATTTCTTCTTCCTCTTTTCTTCCGTGTTCTCTGCTCCATGCAGCCCAAGGAACTGCCGGGGAGGAGCTCACCCTCCAACACGCCCGGGGAAGCTCCACCGTGGGCCATGACCTTGGCTCGGCTCACAGAGCAGAATACAAAGTCTAGTAGAGAGCAAGGAAACCAGTGTCGAATGTCCGGGGGATAACAGGTGATGCTTTATCTTTTATTTCTCTCATGTCAGACGAGTTTGGTGACATCGAATCTCCCCACCACGTTACTCTTCTCCTATTTCGTGCCTCGTGCTAAATGGTTTTTTCCCTATCAGTATTTATTATATTAGAATGTGTCTAATAAAATCTTACAATTCTCCAAGATGAGCTACTAAAAACCCATGCAGAGTTATAATTAGTTCAATCGAGACATCCTGTAACTCAAAGGTCATTTTCTTCGACTTCACAATTACATTCAAAAATAGAAACCACTGGGTAGAAAAGGCTACAATTCTGGCTTTCCTATCATAATCGTGAATAAATGGTAAAAACCCTTTTAAAGGGCTTTTAGATGTATTCGCTGATGCTAATTATTTTGTTAGCCCTTCTCATGTATCCTCATTCCTGCAGCCCCAGACTAAAATCTCATGATGATCACCATTCTGGCAAGTGTTTAGTGAACTTATTTTGGGCTTAGCTCCCAAAAATGCATTTCCATCTAAACATCTAATGATTTACCATGCGGAACTAAAACAGTATGCTCTGTGTTAAAACACAATAAATCTTGAACCATCCATTATTCCATTCGGAAAGAACTCCCCGAGCGGCGGTTTGGGCAACACAGCCACCTAGTAACCCTGGGGCCAGTGACCTCTGGGGACGAGGGATGCTGGGCGTCCAATACTCCCGCTCTCGCAAGGCGGGGGTGGGGGATGGGGGGCCAGGGGAGGCTGCGAGCCTCGTTGACGCGAATCATAGCAGGAGTCCCGACCATCCCAGCCCAAGACAACTCAGAGCAGGAGAGGGAACTTTGCTGGTGGCTCCGCTCCCGGCAGGAAAGGGCCGTGAAGCCAGTGTGGGGTTTGGACGCAGCCTCGCAAAGAAAGCACTGTGCTCTCGGGCTCCCGGCCGGCCAGGCTTGGCGCCGTCTCAGTGTGGAGTTCGAAGACGCTACGAGGCGGATTTCGATGGTGCAGACGTCCGTGGTTTCTCGGAGAAGAAGAATTGAGGAATAGATACAGGGCGAGACTCCCGAGCATCGAACATCGATAACAGAAAGGACATTTACGCTCCCGCAACCCCGACCGCCTGGGGAGGGGACTTGAAAGTGTGTTTGGTGGAAGCGCCCAGCGGAGAACAGTGGTCAGTCGACTCTTGCTTCTGCTGGGCGTGAGCCGAGGAGAACACCCAGGGCCCCCAGATGTGCAGCAGGAGGCTGGGCGAGGCCGCCGGAAGCGACATCTTTCACTCCTCCGCAACTCCCGCTGGACGGAGCTGTCGCTCTCCACCTCGTCTGCTCCTCCAGAACGGTCCTGTGGGCACGGCCAGCGGCCGGCGTCTTCCCCGCCCCTCACACGCAGCGAGGGCCCCAGGGGCGGGAGGGTCGCCCAGACTCGGACACCAGGCGGAGCAGCCCCGACCCTGAGCCTGGACTCTGAACGCCCTGAGCTCCGCCGCGCGGTCCCCCCGCTCTGATGGGCCCCTCGGGGCGCCCCTCCAGCACCCATCCTCGCCGGTCGACCGTGCCCCTTCGCTTTGCTCCCGAATTCACTTGTCCCGCCTGCGAAGCCCCTGCGCTGGCTCCCCTGGGACTCCACGGGAGGACGCGCTCGGCAGTACGGCTGGCACACACCTCTCAGGGGACAGACGACCTTCGTTTGTTTCCCGTTTTGCATTAATCCCTCAGCCATTCCGTTCGCTGCCAGTGGCAGGTGGTCGGAAGGGCGTTCACGGCTCGGGGACGCGCCGCCCGGGTAGACGCCCGTGTGCCCGCGCCGCCTGCACCCACGTGAGCGCCCGCAGCCGCGTTTTGCTCGGGCTCGTGCTGACATCTAACCGGGGAAGAAAGCACCTGCGGAAAACGGCAATCTCAAAGGTGGGTCGACAGCCGTTGAACACAATGTTGGGACAGGTGCGCTGCCACCTTTGATCTCGAGGTCCCTTTCAAACGTGTCGGGAACAAAGGGCGTGTTTCAGTCAAGAGGGAAGCCCGCGAGCATCGTTTTCTAAAGTTAGGGAGGTTTTGTTCAGCGCAGACTTTGCCACGGTGCCTGACGTGGCATGGGGCACAGCTGACCAAAGCCGAGGGCATTAGGCCCGAGGCACGAGGGGACACCGCTCTTCCTGAGACCAGTGATGCCCCGAGAAAGAGGCAGACAAGCCTGTGGGACAGGGCCCGGTGCGTCCCAAACCCGGCTGGAACGCGGACTGTGTTTCCACGTCACCCATGGCAACCGCCTCGCTCCTTCCATCAGCCACCGGCAAAAGCGGTTTGAAAACCGAGAGGCCGAGGAGGGGCCGGGGAGGGTCGGAGGAGGACGGAAAGGTGGGGGCAGCCTGCACCCAGGTCCCCGGGGCCAGCGCCCAAAGGGCTCGGCTTCCGACTGCGACGCCGCCACTTCCCCGCCCTCCCCCTGAAAGTGGGGGAGCCGGAGCCCACGCGGGAGGAACGTGGGATCTGGGGTCGGCTGGGCCACGAGCCAGGTGCTCGGGGGCGGGGTGCAGTGCCGGCCCCCCCACACCCCTCCACGCGGCTCCGTGTCCCCACCAGCGGCCTCTGCAGCGTGGGAATGGGCCCAAGCCCCAGGACAAGGTGGCCTTATGGCCAAGGAGGGCCGAGGAGGCTTCGGGGAGCCGGGCTGCCGGCCCAAGCACCCTGACAGGACCCCTGCCGAAGGCGGCTGGGCGATCACGTGACCGGGGCTGGGTGAGGAGCCCCATCGGCTGGGAGCGCGGAGGCCCCTGGCCGACCTGAGCGAGCGGGTTCTCGCTAAATGCGGCCGTGCGGAGGTTCGCGACGCCCGTGGCCGGCCGCGGGCTGCGTCCTGGGGCTGCCGAGGGCCGGGCGTGTGTCCAGGGCAGATGCCAACGCAGCGAGAGGCACAAACGCCGCCTGGGCGTCTTTACGAGCCCCCCCGGAAGGCTCCGGACCCCAGCGGTCACGGGTCCCTCTCAGAACCCGCAGCGCCGAGAGTTAAGGGGTGGAGGGGAGCAGTGAGCCCGCGGGCTCCGCTGTCCCGGGGGTCGGCAGGGCTTGAGGAGAGAGGGGGCTCACACGGGTGCTGCAGCCTGAGCGAGTCGTCCCGAGGGGCCGCACCCCGCCAGCCGCCAGCACCCCGCGGCCTGGACGGCAGAGCCCCCGCCCCACGGACAGGGCCAGTCGAGACACGGCGACCCCCTGCCCCGGAAGGGCCTGCTGGCGCTGGTCACCGCCCCCCACCGCGTGTCACGATGGATGCTCGGCAGGGACCCCGTTCTTGGGGACCGCCGGCCTGACCCCCCTCTGTTGTGGGGTGAACCTTCAACGGGGCCACGCACTCCTACACAAGAGGCCTCACGAAGCCGTGCAGAGAACCGGGGTGGCGAGGGCCATGGCAGCCCGCACCCCACAGCCCACGGTGCCCGCGAGAACGCGCAGCTTCGCGGGCCGCGTGTGGGCAGAGCCGTCCCCGCCCCGCGTCTGCAGGGGAGACCCCGGCCGGCCCGGCTCACGGGGGTCCCCGCCCCGCGTCTGCAGGGGCAGCCCGGCCCGGCTCACGGGGGTCCCCGCCCCGCGTCTGCAGGGGAGACCCCGGCCCGGGTCACGGGGTCCCCGCCCCGCGTCTGCAGGGGCAGCCCGGCCCGGCTCACGGGGCAGCAGTCACAGTGGAGCCTCGCCGCTGACCTGCCCCCAGAGGCCGGGCTCTCGCGCCCCACAAACTATTTCGGACTCAGGTGCCAGTTTCCGCATGAGCCTGGGACCTCCCTTGAGCACACAGAAGCGAAAGAACACTTCGGGGGCCTCCCCGGACTGGGGGCGATCACCCGCGGGGGTGGGGGCAGATGCGATGCAGGCCGGCCGGAGGGGGCCTCACGCTTCACGCTGTGAGACGCCTCCCCCCCCCCCCCGCCCCCCGAAGCGCCTGTGAGACAGAGAGGAAGACGCGAAGCGCTTCCACACCCTCCCTCGGTCAGCTTCCCGTCCCCTTCACGCCCCGCTGCAGCAAGTTCGACTTGAAAGTGCTCTTCAATGTCTCCGGAGCAAAAAGCAAATCGAAGACACTCGATGGGCCTGGGACCCACTCGGGGGCCACAGGGTGCGGGACAGCGGCTGGGGAAGACCGGCGAGCCCGGCTGGGCGTCGCCCGGGGTGCTGCCTGCCGCAGTGAGCGACACGTGGCAGGCGTGGGCGCGGCCACTGGTCCCTCTCCGCCGGGCTCCGTGTCGCCAGGCGCGTGCGGGGACATCGGCCGTGGAGCAGACTCGCGGGCGGCACCGCGGCGCGCCGCTCACTCGCTGACGGCGCAGGGCGGATGCCTCGCCCCCGCCCGGCCCCGGGAGGAAGTTCCTGCCTTTCTGCTCTGACAGAGTCTGCTCCGAGGGCCTTCATTCTGACTAAAATGTAAATGACTGACACGATTTTAAAGGCATCAAAACCCTTCTGTGAACAGACCAGGATTAAGCACTGGGCTGAGTTTCAGGCATCTTTTAGCTCCTGCTCTTTTTGCCAAAACCTCCTCCTCTGTTCGCTTCCTGTGACACCTCTCAGGCCTCTGCCTCACCCTGCGACTCTCTATCCAACCCGTCTCATCGGCTCTTTGAGATGCAGCAGTCAGGCAAAGCATAACCCGCCTGTCCCGGGACCTTCCAGGGTGGCCCAGCCTCAGGAGCCGCTGGCCCTTGGGCTTGGTGGCCCAGCTGTGGGTTCTGAGGACCTGGATGTGGGTCCCAAGGAGACGAAACACAAATCACCATTCTTAAAGCTACAGGCTGAAAAGACAGTGGTCCACACACGGGGTTAGATACGATGTGTTATTAAAACGGACCGACTTTGTTTTTAAAAGGGTTTTGCCGGCGAAAGACACGGTATGATGCAACACTATCTACCAGACAGTCCGGTGCTCAGAGAGCAAACCAGCCCCCTCCTCCAGGGTTCCCTCCGGCCCTCACCCACACCCAGGGTGGGTCCATCACAGAGATGTCCCTTTGTCCAGGATCTAGTTACTCTCAACAGAAAGGAGAAGGGACTGGGCGTGTCTTCCCCTCTGACCTTCCCCCGGGGGCCATGCGGGGTGCCAGGCGCGAGGGCAGGGGCTGCACAAAGACTGAGCAGGGGTAACAGCCAGACGGCAGGGGACAAGCCCACGTCAGCGCCGGGAGAGCCGCTGGCCCAGGCAGGTGGCGACCAAGGGCGGACCCACGGCCAACCTCAGTGACAACTGCAACGCCGCCTGTCAACGGCCCGGTCAGCACACTGTGCGGAGCCTGGGGCGGGCCGTGCTGGACGCGGTGACCGTCTGCTGACTCCACAATGCATCTTGGGAGCCGGATAAAGCACGGCGGGCACACACCAAGACCCACATAAAATTCTATTAAAAAATCAATGAAAATCTTAATAATAAGCCCCAAGCTTGCTCTTTCTATCACTATTAAAAAGCCTCTAACGGGCTATTCGGGCCTCGGTACAGTCAGCCGCGTGCAGTGTCTGGAGGCGACTCGGCAGAGTGGCAACGAGGAAGAGTCAGAAGCGGGTGCAGCAGGTGAAGCGGGGACCCCCAAGCAGAGTCGCGGGCCGGGCCCCACGTCGCCGGCCACAGACAGAGCGCCCAGAGCAAGTCCGAACACGCACGTCTTCCTTAAAGCTTGCCGAGGCGGGAGGGCGCGAGCTCCTGAGGTAGTCTGGGTGTTTAAACCTGCCACATGTGACGATGTGCGTGCATTTCGATACATCTTAGGCCTCCACCTGTTTCTTCCAGCTTAACAAACCTCACACTGGGGTCCCTTGCTTTCCCTTGAGAAAAAAGTGAGATGACAAGTGACTAGAGGTACTGATTTCCACACTGTCACTGACAGGACCAACACCCGGGCCGCGAGTGACCCCAGGCCACATCCTTCCTCTCTGGCCGCTGGGGCTCACCTGGATGTTCTCTGTTTTCACATTTGCCTCGTATCAGTCAGATGGCATCTGGGGACGTCCCGGGAATTCTGACACCTTTTAGGGGGAGTCACCCTCCTCATAGTCGGTGACTGTGCTGGAAATACCAATGTGTCTTCTGATGGTGCTGGAATTCTGTGGGTTCCTTGTCACCTGCCCTTTTTAAAGTATCTTTGCCATTTGCAGTGTCTGTAGTGACTGTTTGTCTGTGTTTGCCGAAGGTGTCAAAGAGACTGTGTGATCTGAGTCTGTCTGAATGACCTTCACCGCACGTGACCTGCGAGTCTATGTCGAGTGAGCCACCTATGGACTGCTCAGAGTTGCTCGGTGTTCCTCCGTGCTGGCCCGGCCACCGTGCACCTGCTCACGGCCACGCGCTCA
>CM053514.1:73174463-73191593 GCA_028627145.1 Eidolon dupreanum
ACTGGGACACAGCAGGCCTGCTTCGATGAACTCAAGGACGAGGGCAAGCACCCCGAGATCTCGCAAACAAAAACGGATTCTCCCACGTTCTTACTTCCACTGCCTCCGCTCGACATTGGGCGAGTCGTCGCGTGGCTCGCTTCGCAGGACGCCTTCCCAGAATAACCCAGGAGCCCAGTGGCAAGCCCTGCAACATGAGCCGTCTTCCTGCCTCACCACGCCAGCACTCTAAGTACACGCTAAATGGACATCTTGGCCCAGGAAACGACAATGTCAGCAGCCGCGGCGGCATCTTAGATAATGAAGGACAATGACACAAAAGGGCGGGGGGCCGGGAAGCAAAGCCAACTGTCCTGGCCACGTCCCAGCATGCCCTGGGGCCGTCCTGTTGATTTGTGTCCGTTTTCCCCGTTCCCGTGGTTTTCGGTCTTGACGGCCCTTTTTCTCACTGGTCTGTTTGGGAGACAGCCTCCCACGTGCCAGATGCCTCGCTATGTCTTGGGTAATTATAGCTATCTGAGGAACGTCAAGAAAATGCCAGCTCTGTGGTGACTTGGAGCACTTGACATTCTCCCTGATAAAAACCGGTTTGTCGAGGGGCTTAAAATTCATGCGACACGTGACACAAAGCAGGCTCCGATTTGAGGGAATCGAAATTTGGGTAATGGAGAGCTGGATAATTGAGCTATGACTATAGAAGATAATGGTATTTTTATTGAATTAGATTTTCACAAAATATGATCATATTCTTATATAATTTCGAGGATGCTGAAACTGTAACTGGGTTCAAAGACCTATAAAGGAGGAGAATAAAAGCTTTACTGAACAAGAATATCAGAGAGAGGAATATTCTCACTAGCAAAACATGATGGTTGCCCAAGAATTAACAGGAAAAGTCTCTTCACCACTCTCCGCGTCATTGCTCAGGGGCACGGCTTGGACAATGGGCTGTAAGCGACGTCCCTGGTTGAGGATGCTACAGTGTCACTGAGGCCTTGTTCCAGAGCCCAGTGATGCCTCTGACCACGCCATGGCTGTAAGCACCTGCTTCTCTGCCCCGCTGCTGGGGAATACAGGCGTCCAGGCTGAAGGCCGAGCAACTCCACGCACTTAACACTACCAGTTCTGGGTTACTTATTCACTCTTTAGTTTTAAAGGGAATGCATCATAATTCATGATAACACTGTGCATTAAAGTGTTAACTGCAGGTGGATGGAAGAAAAACAAAAGGCAAATTTAAATTGAAACAAGTAACAGTAGTCTCTACCTCTGTCCTTAGCGAAAATATACCCACCCCATTCCTCCAAGATAACGTCGATCCCTTACTTAAAATTCTTCAGAAATTCTCACCCCTGTTGATGATCAGGTCAAGAATTATTATTATTAAAACACTGTATGAGTGCTGCTATTCCAAACCAATCCAAGAGTGAGCAGTGGTCAAGGCCATGGGCACTCAAGCTGGGTTGCTGGGGTTCGAATCCAGCTCCCCCACTTTCTAGTCTGCAAGTTGGGAAAGTTCCGGAACTGCTCTAAGCCTCAGTTTCCCCATGTGTAAAATACAGTAAATGTACTATTGTATGATGACGAGGTGACAGGCCTTGGCACGTGCTCCAGGTTGACACTCGCTGCCACGGGTTTTGCTCATCTGTTGCATCTAGATGTGAGATGTGTCTGTGACACTTTTCCACAGCGGTGACCCAGGATGCGATGGGCTGGAGGCATATTAGATGGAGTCCCAGTTGTTTGAATGGTACATACACTCCAAAGGGAGCATGGATTGGAATTCTTCCGGAGGAGGGTGGCATACGGTCGGATTTTGCATTAGTCGATACTCTATTTTAGTATTTTTGTGAATTGACTAGATAAAGAAATCGATGATATGTCCTTGACTGAAGACAGTTCCTCCTCCGAGCTGGAAGGTCATGATCTTCAACTGACAGCACACCGAAGGAGAGCTGTGGGGTGTCGTCGGCCTTGCAATCCTTAAATGCCGACCCAACTCCGGTCATCGATCAAGAAGAGATGCTGGAGCCGGGTCGGCCTCAAATTGAAAAATAAAACATGCTCAACTAAACCGCAGACGCCACACAAAGAGAGGCAGGCGGCAGGAAACACTGGTGAACCAGGTCTCAGAAAGCCGAGACGGGTCCGAGAGCCCCCGCGCCCCTCCGCGAGAAGGAACGTCGGGTCCGCGTTTAGGCTCGGTGCGTCACCTGTCAGCTTCCGGGGTCCGGAGAGCAGGGCTTACCTCGGGCACAGCGGGGGAGGGAGCCGCACACTCTCACTCACCCGCTCAGGACGACCAGCGTTTACCGCGCCCAGAGGTGAGGCGAATGTGCGCTGCCACGTGCAAGTCGCGAGCACAGTGACTTCATTATCGAGCGGTCAGCGCCCGTCACGGGAGGGTGGAAGCAGACGTGGCAGCTGTCACAGTTGTCACAGAAGGGGCCCTGCATTACACGGAAGTCATAGATCGTGTGACTTCCGAGAGCCCTTCCCACTCCCCTGATCTATCCCAGATCTCACCGACTGTAAGGGATGGTGTCCCTGTCACCTTCATACACCCAACACACGGCCCATAACCTAACAGGTGTGCAATCGAGTCTTTACAATCAATGGTTGAAAATGTGACTTTTTATCCATGGGGATCACTCGCACATTGGTAAAGAAAGCAATTTTTTGTGCACTGTTATTTTATAATTTTTTTTAAAGCCTCATGTTTAGGAAGCAGAAATGCGATGCGGAAAGCCAGGCCAAAGATGACGCTCATTCTGTCCCCATGCTGCCTTCCAGCAGGACGAGGCAGGGAAGGACAGAGCCCACGTCCCCGCTCCACCCACGAGGCGCCCCTTGCTCTCAGGGCGCCTGGTGGACGTGGCGGGGGCGGGGAGGGCAGCCGGAGGTGGAGACACGAGCGGAAACACAGAGCAGCCCACGGGAAGGGTGCGGGAGACCCACGCACGCTCCCGGGCCCCGGCCGACGGGGAGCAGCAGCTGGGCTCCCGCAGGACGCGCCTTGGTGGGAACACATTTAGGTGGAATCCGGGTTTAGTCAGGCCAGTGTCGACACCCAGGAAGTCCCGTCAGAAGGCAGTGGCACGACAAACCCAAGCGGCGGGAGGTGTCGGCGATGTGGCGCCGAGTGACCAGGTACCCTCCTGCAAAGTCTTCGGAAAATGGACCGGCCGATAGCTAGACACGGAGCGGCACCTGGGCCCCCACACCTGGGTGGGCTTCGAGGAGCAGCCCACAGAGCCTGCGGTGGGGACAGGTGCAGCCGGGGGCCCACAGGGTAATGACCAGCGGGACTGAAGCCACTTGCAAGGCTTCGGCCCTAGACGAGGATCTGGGCAGCCCTAGAGGGCTGAGGCTGCAGGAGAAATCAGTGCCTCCAGCCGGGAGGGGGTGGTGACCACAGGACTTCCCGAGGCATCCTGACACTGATGACTGCAACCCCGGGACCCAAAAGAGGCTCACGGTAGCCACCTGACCATCGCTTGTTAATGCCCTTTGAAAAGCTGCATCATGCGCACCTTCTGAAACAGGCCTGGTAAACAGGCAGTGAATTTTGCTTCACAAACTGCCTCTCTCTGAGCTTCCTTTACACAACTTTCCAGCATCAATAAGCACTTGCGATGGCTTGTTAATTACTTGTCAAAGGGATCGGGCAGAGGTTTTTAACGTGTTAGTAGCTGATGCTGATTGAAAATCAATCAGAAATCAGGGTAGGATTTCCCGCTCCAAAACAAGCACGCAAGTCAATAAACGGGTTTAGGATGAGAAGGTTCCACTTTCTGCTGACATCATTTCCATGAAGTCAACACTTGAGTCATAAAATGGCACCTAAAAATAGGACACTCCTAGCCTGGGCTGGCAGGGTTTCTCAGGAGCCGAATTCAAGGTCACTCTGAGCGGGCACAAGACCCCCGGTGGCAGGGACCGAAACGAGCAGAACCATGTGGGCGGCTGGGCTCCGGAAGCCTCTTCCCCACAGGGGCCACCATGGGCGGTCCTCCACCCGCGGGAGCGGGGTCCTCACAGGAAACCCTCAGGCGGGCGCGGGGTGCACGGGGCATGGGCGGGGGGCGATGCCGGCCCGGGCAGCAGGCTTTGGCAGCCGGTGCTCCCCACGGCTGCGCGCCACCCGCTTTCCTGGGCCCTGTCTTGTGGGGTCTGAGGATACCCGCAGCTCATGTCGGGGGGGCCCCGTCCAGGTGCGTGGCTGGCGCCCAGGCTTCTCCCCAGGGTGCCCCCAACAGCCCCAGGGAGACGGGCCCTGAGCTGGAAGCCCAGAGCGGGATCGCTCCTCCGCCACCCACCCCCCGTCCCCTTGCTGAAAATGGGGAGAAAAGTGCCCGTCTGGGGCTGTGCCGAGACTCGCTGACCGGAGCCGCCACGCGGACTCCACCTGCGACAGAGACCGCGCGGCGGCGGCGAAGCGGAACCGCTGGGCATGCGCGCGGGTGCGTGCGTCAGTCCCACCAGGGGCCCGCTGGGGACCGCGGTGCCGGCCCCCATTCCTTCCCTATATGATTAATAATGTCACTCCCAGGCCTTAGACTGTCTGTTCCCAGGGAAGACTTCGTCAATGATGAGACTTGAGAGAGAAATTAAAGGAGAAAAAAGGACATAACCACCTTTGTAAAACCCTGGGCTTTGGGACTGTTTTTGCCAATTTTGGGCATATCTTTTCCTCTGAACAGTATAAGAAAAATCTTTAAAATTCTCTATTATTTTTTGCTTTAAAAACCTTTCCTCCTCTCAATCTTTGATCCATCATCACTGGGCATGTCGGGCAGTCCTTTGGGATTCCCGAGTGCCGCCGGCGGGCACCGGGGCGGGTGTTAGGGAATCATTTCAGTGGCCAGACTCAGTTCCCTCTCTGAGTGTCATTTTCTGTTGCAATTTATCAGCTGGGCAAAGGTTGGCTCAGCCCTGCCAAAGCAGCCTCATCTCTGTAAGCGACACTGCCAGGAGGGGAATGTTTTAGCGAGAAAAATCGTGAAGCATAAAGGATGGGGGCATTTTAGAGAAGTGACTCCTCTCTTCTCAGGATCATGCCGTACTCAGAATCGTCACCGTTCCTCTTGCCAAACTCATCTCTGCTTTCACTTTTACAGCAGTGATGAACCTACGACCACTCAAGTTTCCATCCTTTCAAACCAGCAGTATCCTAACCCGCACATCCCCTAAACCAGCCACGGATATCCTAGGGCAATTTAGGGAATTCATATACAATACAGACTGCTAGACATCTGCAAAGCAATTAAACACAATTAGGCAGAGATTGATCAGCATGACATTGTTGGTAAGCCAGGC
The DNA here is from genome assembly GCA_028627145.1 of Eidolon dupreanum. NCBI lineage: Eukaryota > Metazoa > Chordata > Mammalia > Chiroptera > Pteropodidae > Eidolon > Eidolon dupreanum. The sequence goes on from CM053514.1 coordinate 73,179,783, forward strand.
AGCCTTGCCCTTCAAGAATACCCTCCAAGTGTGTCAATCAATTGGAAAAAAAAAAAAAAAAGACAGTTATTGAGCCCTTACTCTTTACGCAGACTTATTTCAGGTGCTGTTTAGAATACATTAGAAAAGATACTCAAGGAACTTATCATTTTAATGAGGAATCAAGACTTTCAAATCAAAGGAATTTGAAGATGAATGTCCTAAATGGGAATTCTGAAGATGAGGCAGGATTTGGCTGAAGTAGTTGAAAAGGTTTAAAGGGGAAAAGAATGAGACTTGAGCAGATCCTCTGAAGAGGCGTAAGATTTGCATCCTCAAGAGGAGGCAGGGACATCTGAGGCAATGACAAAGGCAAAGGGCGGGGGCGAGCAGCAGGGAGGAGAGGGCGAGGGTCTCTTGCCTGTGGGAGACAGAGTTCATGACCGAGGGTAAGGGAACACTTGGCTGAGTCACAATTGAAGATACTTGTAAGACCCTGTACACGACCTTTTAAAAAAATAGAGGCGATGTAAGAAATGACCCCAGTTCTCAATGAATGAAGATGATTACAGATAACTGTGTGATCAGATGTAGATACATCATCTCGAGAGTTCCATCCTGCAGGAGGGCACCTGGCAGCTTCCACGTCTCGGCTCCTGTGGACGGCGCTGCAGGAACGTGGACGTGCAGATACGCCTCTGAGACCCTGTTGTCATTTCCTCTGGCTGTGGACCCAGATGTGGGATCGCCGGGTCGTGCGGCAGTTTTACTCAGCCCTTTCCCGAGGCCCGGCGACCTGTAGTTGTTTATTACCTGTCATTCGACCCCTTTGCATTAGCTCTCATATTCTGTATTTATGCTCTTGTTTTATTGAAGTAAACTGCTTCGCTGGTTGTAAAAACTCGTGATGATCTATTTGGTCACAACTGTCGCTTATGTCTGGGCAATATATTTTTCAGGTAGGAGCTTTCATTTGCTATCTCTTCACCCTGTTAAGTTCATACATTTCCCTTTGGCATTTTTAAATAGACCTTTTACATTATAATTGATCCCCAAACGAGGAGATTTCTTCCCCTGAGTCATCTGATGAAGCCCCATGTGGTAGAAAGCCCAAGGTCACGTCCTAAGTAAACAGGAATTCTCCTATGTCCAGGGTGATCTGTCTAATTCATCCAGTTGCACTTTGCTCATTGTACCATCCAACCGAGGCAGTAGGGCCGCCCCCAAGGGTAGCTCCTCTAACCCCACCTCCCCTCACCAACATGCTGATCTGTCGTTGTTTGTTTGTTTGTTTTTGAATACAGCTACGGCACCACTCCAGCTTGACCCTGCCTTCCCCTGCTTCTTGAGACTCCATGCCACATGCACCCAGAACACCTGCCTCTGACACAAGCCCCTCCTCTCAATCCCGACAAGTGACGGCTGGTTCTCCTGCAGGACAGGCCACTTCCTCCGGAGCGGTGGCTCTGGGGACTGTGTCCCGAGGCCTGCACGGGGGACAAAGCCTTGGACGTCCTCCTGGGCCTCTCCCTGACCTTCGCTCTCCTTGGCAGCCTCCTCTCCTATATTGTATTTCAGGCTCACAGATGTCTCCTGGTTTTGTTGTAAAGATGCCATTTGCATTTTTAGTCTCATTCTTCTTGCTGCTTTGGGGTGATTTTCAAGAGGGTAACTTAGGAAACTGCCATGTTTGCACAGCTAATCCTAAACTGGAATCTCGACAAATTCTGAGTGAAAATTTAAATGCAAAGAGGGGAAAGGGTAAGAGCCAGCCTGGCCGAGGTCTGAGGCTACCAGCGCCATCAGGAACACATGCAGAGACCGGGCCTGGGCGGCCAGACCAGATGCCTGGGCAGGGACGGCTTCTGTCCCCTGGGACCGCAGTGCTGAGGAGATGAAGTGCAGCCACGCGGGGGTTAAGTGTGCTATGATGATGTCACCCAAGGAAACTAAAACTGTACTGTCACAAGGACAAGAGGCCAAGAATGGCTGTGAGCTTGTTGTGCAGGCTCCTTCCAACTGGCAGCACTCGGGGGTGTCCCCCACCACCCCCGCCCCCACAGGCCATGCCTGGTGACAGCCGCTATCTGCTCTCGGAGCTGCTCTGTGCCTGGCGTTTCCTCCACCTTAGTGAAGTCCCTCTTAGACACAAGTCACAGCCTCTCTGCTTTCTTAGAGTGAAATAAAAAACGCTTTCTGCTTCTTCGTTTGCTCCACAATCCAGACAGAAGGTCAGACAGAAACGGATGAAGAGCGGGGAATGACGGGGCTCAGGAATAAACATGAAACAACCTGGCGGAGGGTGCACGTGTCTGCGTGTCTGCGTATCTGCGTGTGTCTGCACATCTGTGCGTATGCATGTCTGTGTCTGCGCATCTACGTGTGTGCATATCTGTGTGTGTGTGTGCACCTGCGTGTGTGTGCACATCTGTGCGTATGCATGTGCACGCGTGTGCTGGGCGGCAGATGAAAGGAGCAAGGGCCCCTGTTTACACGTTCTCTCTACGCCCAGCTCGTTCACCTCCTGGCCCCCACTTGGCTCAGCCTGACAGGTGTGGTTCGAACACCGAGCTGTGAACGAGAAGGCGGATGCGAGTACACAGGTGCAGGGAACAGGGTTCAGGAGGCAGCCGGAGTGAAAGGGGTTTGGAACATCACCTTAGAGAGAAAACACCCCAAAGGGCCCATGGTTTACCGCTCTTTAAGAGTTCACCCTCTTTCTCACTGCCCACCTGCTTCTCCTACACCGCGTCAGCATCCCGCGCTTAGAGACGAGGCATCCGCGCCTGCGCAGTGGCCCCCAAGGCCGAGCCGAGGCATCTGCACATGCGCAGTGGCCCCCAGGGCCGAGCCGAGGCATCCGCACATGCGCAGTGGCCCCCGGGGCGAGACGAGGCATCCGCACATGCGCAGTGGCCCCCAAGGCCGAGACGAGGCATCCGCGTGTGCGCAGTGGCCCCGGGGCCCAGAAAGGAGGCCCTGGGCTCTCCGCTCGCCCTGCTCGTCTGACCTCTGCCAGTCGCACGATCCCGCTGCGTAATTAACACCGGGGAATGAATAACGCCACTTCCTGTTCCTTCCGATCACCAGATGGCTCAGTGATGGACCTGCTTCTCCACAGGGGACACCCATCCCTGGGACGGGTGGCATAGGGGACAACCCGCCGTGCCCCTGGGCGGAACCGAGGCCAGCACTCCGCCGGGCAGGGAAGGGCTGGCTCCCTGTGCAGGCGACAGCGCGAAAGGACGCCACGTCACTGCCGAGGATGCTCCACCACGCCCGGCTCTGGCGAATCCTAGAATCGGGACCGAGGCCGCGCGTGTCCTGTGAGGACCATGATGCGGGGCAGCGCCCCTGGGTCGCGCAGCCCTGTCACCGACTGCCCTGAGCTGCTGTCCTCTGCGGGCCTCGGGTGTTCTGTTGACAAGTGCCAGGACTGTCCCTAGACTCCAAGCTACTCATTCGCTATCACAGGCTTCACTTGTAATTTCTGAGAGAGAGCATTCTTTACAGTCCATGTGTCACGTGACAGCTCTAGAGACAAGAAAGAAAGAATGAGAGAGAAAAATGCACCTGACACCATTACTCAATAAAAATTACACACGTTAAGTTTCTCAGGCGACCTGGGAATTGCGGCCCAGTGTGGTTTGGGAGTCACATGTCTGCTGTTTGTTTACTCATCACGGGGAAGCGACGTGAGCAAGCGACCGACCGGCGCAAACGTGCCGAACCCGTTAAAGATTCTGAGCCCAGCGCCCAGAAGCCTGAGTCTGCGGCCTGGCTGGGCGGCTGGTGACCACCGCGGGGGCCTCTCACCCCTGGGAGCCTCATGCAGCGACCTCAGGAGGGCCAAGGCGTTCACTCACCGATGGCCACAGACGCAAAGGCTGGGCAGGCGCTGGGCCTGCACCTCGTCCTGCGGGACGAAGTGGGCGAAAGGCCCACCCAGCCGCCTTCACTCTTGGGGACCTGGAGCGCGGGGTCGGAGGCCAGCGACAGAGGGCAAACACATCTCACACTGTGGGTCCCAGGATGCCTCCCGTTCAAAGATGTAAAGGATGGCAAACTCCATTAAGGGCAATTTTTTTATCACACCCAGAATTCGGATGTCCCTCTCTCGCAAACCCGCCTGCGTGAGGATTCTAGACTTTTGAGTGCTGATCGCAGCAGAGGTGTGTTGTCCTTGAGGCAGGACAAGCGTCCCCAGGAAAGTGACCAGCACTCTGAGTAGTAACTGCTCTCATCGTTAATGCTGGAACAAAACCAAAGCACAAGAAATCCTCCTCCGCCATCAGTCAGTAGGAAGAGCCGTGGCTTTGCCCCAAAAACAGAACAGAATCACCTGCAGATCCTTAAAGCCCAAAACACCCTTCCCCATCCTCACCTTACGATGAGCGCGGGCATGTGTGCTGCACAGTTGCGTTTTTGACATAAATGATTTGAGGCCGTGTGTATTTCATCTTGGTTGATTCAAGAAATTACAAGTGTCCTAATACTCAGTGACAGAAGCTGACATATCAAAGGAGTCGTAGGAACGTCAACAAGAAGTGAATCACCACTGCGCTGCCCCGCCCCAAAACTAAATTCCTCATTTTACAAAGACCATATAATCCTCTCGTTTTCAAACAAATGCCGCCGCTTCGCTGCGAGTCTAGCACAAGCTGCCCGAAGTCTTACAGCCAGGCGCGTGTCCCCTGTGCTTCCCTCCCGGTCCCACGGGAAGGGCCCCTCCCAACACCAGGGCCGAGCAGGACCGGGTGGATGACACGCGGTGGCACAGCCAGCTGCTGGCGGTGACAACACAAAAGAGCGACCGGAGGACGCGACACAGGAGACCACGCACGGTGTTCTCCAGCCTTGTAAAAGGAGGGGGCAAAACAGCTATTAAATTAATTGGCACTAAAAGTATGTAACAGGTATCTAATCTATTAATTTTTCGTTGAATATTAACTCCAGTGTCTGCCATGACACGCATTCGACCTGCCGGGGGAGCCGGGTCGCCATCGCGGTCTTTGAAGGGAGCCGAGAGGTTGGGGGAGGGGAGGGGCATGGCATTCTTTCGCTTTGACCTTGTATTCGAAGACCGTGTTTGCTTTTAGGTGAATATTGACTTTCTGTGGGGCCGGCCTCGTTGAGCCTGATGCAGCATGTTTCTCTGTGAAATTTAAAGGCCCACGGGTTCAAGAGGGAGCTTTTAACTCTCAGGTATTTGAAACAGTTGAGGTGATCCCATCGACCTTCACGGGAGGAGAAAGCACCAGCCGCGAAGTGAGCGGAGAGCGCGAAGGGCCGCTCGCCACGGTGACGAGCCAGAGCCCGGCTCGCGTTTTCTCTGATAGTCCCCAACTTTTTTGTTGATTCACAGCCATAGAAAAAGCACTTCAACTTTCTAGCCTGCATTCCAGGAACGAGACTGAACTTTGGGAGACAAGTCACAGCAGAAAGAACCGTGCGACTTGCTCATGCTTCTAAAGATGAGTCCAAACCCAGGGTGACGCTTTAAGCACCTTCAGGAGACAGGTGAGAACTGCAGATTCCCCAGAAAACATTCGAAGGTCTGACCGATGGGGAGGACTCCGGGCCGAGTGAGCCGAGGCGCCCGATGGACGTGGAGCGGCCTTCTGCCTGACGCTCCCAGGAAGACGTCCCCACGCTGGGCGGGATCAGCCCACGGCCTGCACGGACGTCTCCTCACCCTGAGAGCTGAGCAGCCTCATGAAACACAGCTCCTGGGGCACCCGCCCCAGCGACACGGCCTCTCGTGCCCGTCTCCCTGCCCGAGGGCCGCACACCAGCTCGGTGCAGCCGGGAGCAGAGGCGGATGGGGACCAGCAGGAAGGAGGGGCGGCTGCTTTCGGTCTAGGGAACGAGGCGCTGGGTGACCCTCTGAACCAGGCGACAGGAAGCTTCCGGAATCCACCGAGCCGCTCCTCCAAACTGTCCCTGATCGTCCATTTGCCTGCGTGGAGACCAGGCCAGCGCGTGGACATTCTCTGACAGGCCACCTGTTAATCGTGGACCGCCTACCCAAAGTCTCTGATGGGCAACCCGCCCTCCATGACAACCGGGGGAGCGCGTGGCCCGACCACACCCAGGTCCCACGAGAGACCTGCAGCCGTCCCCACCCAGAACATCAGGGAGAGACACGCAGAGACTGGCAGCCCCAACCCATCCGTGAGCCCTGCCACACCAAGGTGCCAGCCCTGAATCCACCCACGCTGGGTGGGTGTGAGCAGTCGAAATAGACAAAGTTTAAAAATATTTCCGCCAGCTGCCTCTGAGACCCAACAAAGCCACGTCACCTTGCGTCTTTTAGTAAACATGTCTGAGAAGGAAACCTCAGACCTACAGAACAAAACACAAGGGCTCCACATGCCAAGTGAAGGCGGCCATGCTGCAGCAGAGAGAACCGTCCTTTGCCAAGGAGACCCTGTGCGGGAGCCTCCAGCCCGGGCCACCAGCTGGGGCCACCAGCTGGGGCCACCAGCCGGGGCCTCCAGCCCACACCTCCAGCCGGGATGTTGGGGAAGGGCTGGCCTCAGACGCCCCTCAACACGCATCCGGGGTAAAGGCTGGTCTGCGAAGGCCAGAAGCCCCCGAGGCCGCAGCCCACGCCCTGCCCCCTCTGGAAGCTCCCGGGTCCCAGCCCGGCGGAGTCTGTCATCAGAGGGGACGCGGGGCGAGCCGGCCTGAGCAAACAGCGACCGGGCATTCCTCCCTCCTTGGCCCGTGTTTATATTGTGTCTGGCATTCAGCTCTAGGCGGCGTGAAAATGCCTGGGACTCCCCCACCAGGGGCGGGAAACCCCGCGGGAGCGGGGACGGCGGAGAGGTGGCCGAGCCGGCGGACGTGGAGCCTCGCTCGTCCCGAGAGGGTCTAATCGCGGGGGCGCCTCCTTGTCCATCATTCACTGACCCGGCGCGTGTGAACCTGCAGGTGCCACGCTGCACGCTGTCCACGCACGACCCCGTGACTGCACGGCCGGCCACCGCGCCCCTTGTAGCCCAGGACAAACTGGACGTCGCGTCTCAGGGGAGGGCAGCAGAGTTCCGGCTCGCCGTCCGCGGGCCACTGTCACCCTCCGCCCCAGACGCGCGTCCCCCAGCGTGGCCCTGGGACCCGCCCCTCTTCCGGCTCCGGCCCAGGGTTGGCGTGGAGCTCTGGGGTCCTGGGGTTCCCTGGGCCCCCACTTCCTGCAGCCAGCCCCGCATGCCTTCTGGGAGGGCAGGCAGCCCGCGCCCTGCTGCGCGGCAGGCCACGCCCCTCTGCCCACCTGAGGCTCCCAGGTCCCGGGGAAAGTGGAACTGGATGATTTAGCTTCTCATCCCTGGTGCTACCCCCTCCTTTTTTGTTGTTGTTTTTAATAAAGGCGATTGCTCTCTGCTTCACCTGGGTCACCTGCTGTGAATTGCTCCCTCTGGAAGTTGGGGTGCAGATTCAGTTCTCACCGTGGTCTGCAGAGCCCAAGGTTCCTGAAAGGCGTCATCGGAGCCCCTGCCCACGAGGCGCCACCGTGGGACCTAACCCGGAACCCTAACCCTGGAAGCGGCCGGACCCCACCTCGCGGCAGGGGGCAGGCCTGTTTTCCCATCAAAGGCTCAAGACCAGGTCTAGGGGACGTGAAAGGAAAAGCTGTAGGAGAAACCAGCGTCTCGGGGTCGGGGAACCCCAGGGTCTGCGCCCAGGGTCTCCGTCCAGGTCACTATCACTGCTGGGGAACCAGTTAGATGTCTGCGGGAGCCCCAGGGACAGCCCTCAGCTCACTGCCCAGCGCCCTCTACCTGTCCTGCAGGTGGTCTCGGAGGCTCTGGCCCCTCACAGGGTCAGGGCCTGGGAGCGGAGGGAGGGGCGGGGACGGCCCACGCCAACGCCGAGGACAGCTCATCTGCCCACTGAGCAGCTGCCTTTCGCATTCCCCTCCGATTAATTCCGGCAAATGTGCGGCTTTCTCCGCCGGCTGGTCCCTGCAGACAGCCGGTGTTGATTGTAATGACATCAGGCAATATTTATCAGGTGCCAAAACTTAATGGGCTTCTGCAAAATCAAAGTGGTTTTGTCACTCACAATCAAGCGTTCACTCGAGCTAACAGGGCACGCGACCATCCAGGGTTCTGATTTTGTTTTGGCAAAAAGAAAACGTGGAGGCGGCGAGGCGAGGGCTGCCGCTCAGACTCGCGTCCCACAGAGCGGTCAGGTACTCCGAGATAAGCGCCCTGACCCTCGGCTCTCAGAAGATGGTCATCCGCCGGTATGCGTGGAATTCAGAAGGACTAGAGATGGCGGCATGCGCCTCATTCCAAGCCCCGAGTCCTTTGCTGCGGAATGCAATGCTGACAGGTAGGGCAAAAATCGCCCGCACTCCCCGTCGTGGGGGCGGGGGGGGACGGCACGTGTACAGCATGTCCCTTGGAAAAGGGACCCTGCAGTCACGTTTGGCATTTACAATGGCGCGCAACACAGTCTCTTATTAGAGAGAGCACGGAAATTGTGTCATTTTTTTACCCCCTCCTCCACATTACAAAACCTGCATTCTATTCTCTCTCTTCTCTGCAAAAAGGAGTCCTATTCCCCAAGGACCACAGAACACGTTTACATCTGCCCTGTTTACCAAGGTCCGGCCTGGATGGTCCAGGCTGGGCAGTCGCTGACACCAAAGAAAGCCCGGCCTGCGACAAGTTTGCAACCTGGAGGACGAGGGGTGGGAAGCACAGAGACCCTGAGACTCTCACGAAACACTTGTACCCAAAAAAAGCCGCCCGGACAAAGCCGCTCTGCGGCAGAAGTTATGAATGGGGTGCAGTGTGCAGAGCGCGGGGTTTATGAATGGGCACGTCCTGCGGTCAGACGTGGAGGGGAGCATGCCATCTGGCCAGCGCCTTGCCTGAGAGCCGGGGACGTGTTCAGCTTGTCAGGCGCCGCATGGGGCGGACTCGTCTTCACGTGGCACCAGCCCGACCCTCCTCAGGCCGACTCAGGATACAGAGGCGACGTGGACGGAGCATTCGTCTGACAGGAGAGGACTCGCCGCTCCCACAGGGACAGAGCGAAGCTTCCTGGGATGTGCTAACAGCGGGGGCCGGGGGGACAGCAGCGGGGGCCGGGGGGGACAGCAGCGGGGGCCGGGGGGGACAGCAGTGCCTACCCTGCCTGCAGCCGAGGCCGTGCGCCGAGCAGGGACGTGACTCGGGCCAGGAACCCTCCTCCCGGGGTCGACAATCCCCACAGGGTCCACAAGGAGATGTGAACGTACGGCTCCCCACGTCTTCGTTGTCACTGACCCCCCACTGACCTCTACTGCTCCTCCAGTGATGAGTGCAGACGACCAAACCAGCTACCAGCGAAGTCGCAGAAAATGTCACAGCGCATGACGGTGGCCGCAGATCTCTCAGAACAGCACCCAGGCCCAGGGCCACTCCAGAACAGGGACGACCAAGCTGGCCGCTAGGTCTCGTCCTCATACGTGTCTCTCTACAACTGCCACCAGTGTTTTGCAGTTTTACGACCACCCTGTTCCCTCTGAAACAACACAGTTTGACATGATCCGTTTCATCTGAAATATTATGTGTTTTATTTTAGGCGTTGAGAAGCCCGATTCTGACAAGGGGCTCAGAGGTCTGTGGGCAGGCGATCCATGAACGGTGTCGATAAAATTAACAAGCTCTACACTAGAACATCTGCCCCTACATTTCTTTAGTGTAATAAACAGATGAGCTAGATATCTCCCAGAGATTTCTCCATCGATACCATTTCTTGCAAATGACCTTTGGCCAGTAACTGAATAGCAGTGGGTTCCAAAGTAATTCACCACAAAATAAAAAGATGGAAAGGGAAAAAGTTACCTCTACAGAATTAGAAAGTGGTAAAATTCAATATCCACTTATGATAAAAAACTTCTAGAAAACTATGAGCAGAAGAGAACACTCTCAATCAGGTAAAGGAGATCTTTAAGAGATCCACATCAAACATTTTCCTCGAACTATGACATTTAAGTTTTCTCTGAGAGAGAAGGAATGTTGCCTGTCCTCACCACTTCTGTTCAACGTTGCTCTGAAAAGAAATAAAAGCCATAAGAATGGGTGTGAAGAAATAAAACTTACATTATTCACAGACGATGTAACTTTGTAGCATAAAATCCAAAAGAACCTGTAGATAAATTATTAGAATCAAGACACGAATTTAGGAGGGTTACTGGATTGTGGTCAGTACGTGAAAATCAAGTGGGCATCTTCCTACTGACAACAAACAAACAACAATAATTTTAGGAAGAGAGAATGCAGCGGACTCCCGCAGCGCCCACGCTACGGCGTGTGGGCACCGTGGTTTCAGCACGGCGGCGGTGGACAGCTCCACGCGGGAGGCGGTGGACAGCTCCCCGCGGGGCCGCGTGTCTGCCAGGAGACAACCGAGGCACAGAGGCCCCCTCAGCCTGTGCACAGTGACGCTCAGAAGGGCAGGACGTGTGACACCCCAGACGCAGCGTGCCACCACTGAAGGAATGGGACCGCTGGTCAACGTCCCCACCTCCACCCAGGACCCCGTCTGTTTCCTGTGAGACTGGACCCAGCTGTCCACAGCGGGGCTGGTCCAGCAGCACCTGCTTTGCCGGCTCTCCCGCATCCTTGCCTCAGGCTCTTCTTTAAGAAACTTTAAACAAAAACCACTAAAAATAGCATCAAGTCATAGCTATAACTGTAAGTGAATCTGATAGGAGATATGCAAGATCTCGCTGCAGAAAACTTTTAAATATTCTTATAAATTAAAGAATAAATAAAACATTTGTGGATTGAAAAACTGCATGGAGTAAAGATATTTATTCACCAAAATTGGCGCATATATTAAACACAATCCTAATCAAAACTCAAGAGACTGTTTTTTTTTATAAATTCGGTGAGCTGATTCTGAAACTTTATGAAAATTCAAAGAGCAAAGAACAGCTGACACTCTGAAGAAGAATAAGGCAGGAGACAGGCTCTACGAAATACTAAGGTCTTGGACAGTTATGGTAGCTGTGATATGGCATTGGTGACATGATCGATTCAAGATCAGGACAGAAACGGCGGCTGGAGGGAGCCCCCAGTGTGCACGCGCGCTGTGTGACACTGTGCCGCGGAGGAGAGAGAAGTCGATCTTCTGATGAGATGGGGCCGCCTGTGGGCTGCTCCTCAGCCGCACACGTGCCGGCGGCGGGAACACAGAGACCGCGCCGGCCAGGAGCCGCCCGGGACCCACGCCCGGCGCCGTGCGGGCAGAGTCCGTGGGCGCGGGCGGGCAGGGAGCCTGCGGGGTCGCCCGGCGGAGCGGGCTGTGTGACCTGGGGGCTGACAGCTGACACTGACTTCACAGGAAACTCCAGAGCGGCAGCGGAAGGCGGAGGCAAACGCCAGCGTGGACCCCGTGAAGGCCACTCGCGGAGGGTGGGGGCGGAGGGACCCGCAGCTCTGGGAAGCTGCCTGCACGGAACGGGCCGGCACGGCGCGGGGCGGGGTGACACCCGCCCACCCTGAGAACCAGCAGCGCCATCAGATGGAGCTCCAGCCCGTCCCGGACCAGCCTCCCGCCCCCCAACCCAGGAAGTGAGTCGAAAGATGCGTGTAGGTGCCACGTCCAGCAGTGACGAACACACAGCCGCGTCTGACCTTAGGCAAGTCGGTCCCCTCCCCGCCCCCCCCCCCCAGTGACGAGCAGGGGCAAGTGGTCGTTTCTAATACTAACGCTGCTCCAGTCACCCGCAGTCAGCCCCGCCCCCCGCTTCCCTCCACCACGGCCCTGGAGGTCTCCTCGCGGGAGTCTGCGATGGCCTCTAAGTGTGACCCAGACGACAACAGACAGACG
>CM053514.1:73192093-73242551 GCA_028627145.1 Eidolon dupreanum
GAGCCACCTCCCACCCCATACCCGCGGGCAGAAACCGGTCCCGGGCCGGCTGGGCCGGGCCGGGCGGGGCGCAGCGGGCGGCTCCGCCTCTCCCGCACCCCGGGCTTCTCCGCTCAGCCCCGGCCTCTGCGCGTCCTACCGACCGGAGCGCGTATTTCTAAGGCTGCTCCTCGTTCTGAAACGGTTGGCGTTTCTGCACAACCACCCCTCCGCCAACCAGGCGCACCCCAAAATCTTGGTGTGTGGGATTAGCAAAAACGGAACCCTGGACAGAGGAAACGGCAGTGACCCCAGCAACCCCGGTTCAAGAGCCCCGTCCTCAATGAAACGCCACCCGAACAACCTGCCACTGAATAACGAACCCAGACCCACCGGCCCCCAGTGCCACCAAGGGAGACGCGCGCTGGTCACCCGGGCAGGGGAGGGGCGCTCCGTCCCGGTCGCGCGCCCGGGGCGCTCCGGCGGGAAGTGGGCGCGTCTGGACACCGGCCAGGAAAACACGGCGCGCGCCCAGCGTCCCGGGACGCGTGGGTGTGTGCGTGCGAACCCCGCTCGCCCGCGGCCTCGGGCGTGCAAGCCGGGCACACGCAGGTGCGTGTCCGTTCGGTCCTGGCGGACCGTTTCCAGGGCGACACGCACTCACTGCGCTGGACGCGCACGCGCGCCGCGCGATCGGGGTGCCGGACGGCGGCGCCCCCGCAGCGGGCCCTCCGTCCTGCGGGCCTCGGCTCACGCCACGACAAAGCACGGCCGTCCTGCTGTGAGGTCCCCGGGGCCCCCCGGGAGGGCGGTGTCAGGGAAGGAGGAGAGGGGACACCCAGGCTCGGGCACTGAGACGGAAATGGGGGGGTTCCCCGCCCCCCTGTGTCCTGAGCTGTCCTCCTCCTGGCGTGAACCCCGCCCCGGCCGTGCTGGACAATGACGACAAAGCGGGAAGCCCCCGCGAGGAAGTGGGGTGTGGGAGAGCGGAGACCCGTGCCCACAGCCGCGCGTGCAGGTGGGGGCAGGCCGGAGTTTAGGGGAGCGGGGGCGTTTCTGCGAGCGGCGAGGTCCCCGAGAGTCTGCGGGCGGCTGCTCTCGGCTTGCCCGCGGCAGGCCGCCCGGCGCGGGTCAGACAGGCCCAGAGCGGCCACGGCGAACACGGGCGGAGCTCACGAGGTCGGGGACGGAGGCCACGGCTCCGGAAGGCTGGGTGGCCACAGGGCGCAGGAGAGGCAACGTGGCCAAGGGAAACGTGCGACCGGGCGAAAGGCCCGAAGCGCGAGGTCAACGCAGCTGCTCCCGGAGCAGCGGGTCACCCGTGAGGCTGGGACAGTGTCAGCCCCCGTTCCAGCAGGGACCGCCCGTCACCGAGCGACTCACCGCGGGAGGAGGGAGGCGGGAAGCGCATCCACGGCTCAGTGAGTCCGCGTCACCGAAGGCACCTTGCAGCCCTCATGTCCATGGGTCTCCAGCCCTGTGGCATCGGATGACTTCTGCAGTGCGTCTCCCCGGCCGGGGCAGGGGACAGAGCAGGGAGCCCCTCCCCCGCCCGGAGAAGGGCCTCCCCATGGGGCGTGACGCCTGCCTTCAGCGTGTGGTCCAGGCCCCCACACGCCGGCTCCGCGGTGGCTCCCCGATGGCTCCCCGGTGGCTCCGTGTGCCGGCCGTCCTGCAGCAGACCCTTCTCCGAGACAACGCAGGGGGGGCCGGCTGCCGCCGGAGCTGAGGGCGGCTGTCCCGGGTTGGCAGGAAGGGGACAGGGAGCCCAGCGCTCTCCCCACGCCCGTCGGGATGCGGCTTTCAGTCCGCAGCGGCCGAAGTGAGCGAGCGGAGTCACGTGAGCCACGAGTCGTCCGTCGCCGACCCGCCTCGCCGACAGCGGAGCGGCTCAGCGGCGAGGAGCAAGGCTCCTGTCCCCCGTCTGCTGAGACGTGGGTGCAGCGCCGGCCGCCCGCAAGCCCCGGGGCCGCGGCCCGCCCCTCGCTCGCTGCCCAGCAGCGGCGCCCGCCCCGAGCCTCGGAGGAGGCTCTCTGTCCACGCGGCCGCGGACCGGACCGCGCTCACGGCGGGAGCGGACGCAGACGGTCTCGCGACGTCCACTGCTGCAGCTTCTCGGGATTCGAGAACGTCGGTCCTTCGCTGCACCGGGCGAACCCCCAGAGCCGTGCGCGCCCCACGCTTTTCCTCGGTCCCGCCCGTGAGGAGTGCGCAGACGGCTCCGCCCTCGGGGCTGCGCGGACGGAAGCAGAGGTGGCCGTCATGGGAACGTGACACAGGCCACGTGGCTCCTCGGGGGCCGGCGGTCCCTCTCCACACCACGTCCTCCCGTCTGCGCTTGCCACCCGGGCGCCGATCTAAACGGCCCCCCGCGTCCTGACACCGCGGCCGGAGGCAGAGAGAACCTGGTCGGCGTCACCCTCCGGCCCGGAGTGGGCACCGGCCACGCTCCTCCCCGGTAGGGTGCTAAATCAAGGCCCGGTGAAGGCCTCGGAGGCCTTAGGCTCCCCTAAAGACTGCCGCTCCCCCAAATGTGTAATTCAACCAAACACCATTCTTCCAAAAAACGGGTGTGAAGTTCAAGGAGTTCTGATTTTTCTCGTGACAGCGACTTGGATGCTTCTTTCCCCCTCGGCTCTTTCCAAGGCTGCTTTCTCGTGATGACCGGTGCCGGGCGGAAGGCGTCACCCCTTCAGAACGAGGTAAGTGCGCAGCCCGGGGCTTTCCTGTGCCTTTGCCTAACTGCAGGTGAGTCAGGCTGCGTCCACAGGAGCCATCCTCGCCTGCAGACTGTGAGTCAGAACTCTCCAGAGCTGCGAAAATCGTTTCGGAAATCCCAAAATGAACCCACCGTAATCCGGAATCTGTGGATCCAGAAACACACCTTCAGAGGCTCTGAGTTCAAACGTCAGGGAATAAGTAACGTGAAAGAATTGACAAGTGCAATCACCCCTGAAAGTCCCCGAGACGCCGGCGGGGCGGGGGCGGGGGCGGGGGGAGCCGGGCTTGGCACGCGCTTGGGGGTCGCGCTGTACAAGGAAGGGGCGTCCCGAGCCGGTCCGTGGGCCCCGCTCCCCGCAGGTCCACGGCTCCTCACGGCCCGGCCCAGACGCGGTTGCTCCCGCACCTTAGTGGTTCTCATGAACCCCTTGGACGGGTCCTCGCCATCGTCCCCACCGTGCAGGCTGCTCAGGGCAGTGAAGCGACTCTCGAAGGGCCAAGAGCAAGCTGGGGACCGAGCTTCGATCCCCAGCCTGTCTCCGACGGGCCTGCCCATGCCCTTCCTGTTCCCTGTCAACACGGAACCAGCTGGAAGCGGGAACACGCCTCACCATGGCAGGGGCGAGGCCACCGGCGACCCCCCCTTGCTTCCTGGCCCCGGCCGCCAAACGAGCGAAGGGGAGGAGGCCCCAGGCTGCTCGCCACACTCTGGGGGCCGCGGGGAAGCGTCATGTGACTGGACGGACCGCTCACCAGGCCGGGAGGTCCCTCGGTCAACCGGCGAAAGACGCGACCAAAGCTTTCAAACCCGTCTGGGGGAACAGGCGCTCCAAGGACCACGGTGACGTTGCCGATCTAGGTCAAGGACAGCTAAATTACTGAGCCGTCACGGCTCATGGAATTGTGTAATCGCTTCAAAACTATGCAGCTAATCGGAGACCATGGGAAGCGAGGCAAGAAGTTCTTGGCGTGGTTGTGATTTCCGTGGGGTTTCCTGTGTGTGCTGCAGGGGTGGCTGTAACACGCACACTGAGTGTTTTCAACGCCACGGGGTGTGAGAATGGCGACGACACGTCCCGGGGTTCAGAAGTGGGAGGCCCGGGGAGCCCCCCACGGAGGGGCCGTGTGCCCGCAGAGGAGGCGGCCAGCCGGGCAGCCAGAAGTGGGGCCCGCAGCTCCCCACGGCGGGGACGGGGCCCGCACGGGCCTCCGCGCTGCTGCGTGAGTGCGCGGGCGGGACGGGGAAGGGGCCTGCCCGGCCGTCAGCTCTGGCCGCAGCCCGGGCCACCGCGGGAGAGGCGCGTGGCCTCTGCCCGGGGTCCACAGGCAGAGCAGCCCGCGGCAGCCGCTGCCCCACAATCTAAACGGAGCCGAGACGGGGCCCTGAAACCCGCAGCGCGATCCGGCGGGTCTGCGGCTCGATGGCTTCACGTCGAGAACTGTCCCTTCCCGAATCTAGACGCCTCCAAAGGTCAGCGCCCACGGCCAGAGGCCGCGGTGACCCGCTGCGGCTTCGGACCTCAGTGCGTGACTGTGAAACCTCCGCCAGTCCATGGCTGAAGTGCGAGGCCCTCAGCAACGTGTTATTAGCTCAGATGGCTTCACGCTCTCCATTCTGCTTTTAACGGCTGTGTATTTGCATGTCACGAAATTGCATCGCGATTAGCAGCGAAGGCTGAGAGGCCGGAGCCGCAGAGAAACGGGCACGGCCAAGGGGCGGGCGGAAGTCGAAACCGAACTGCCGCGTCACCCCTCTGGCCCCGAGGGGGCCGGCAGGCTGAGTCTCAAAACGCCCGAAGTGTCACGAGAAAAAGGCAGAAGGGGTAAGGACGCAGGCGGAGGCGAGCCGTCTCGGCCACGTGTGTCGGCTTTGGCACGAGCACATGAAGTTACGAGCTGCAACCTTGCGGTTTTCAGAGCAAGCTCAGTTTGGACTTCGGGCCACTCACCCTGCAGCCAGGCGCTGGTGGCCCAGACGGGGCAGGAGGCCCGGCCAGCTGGGGCTCCGGGTCTGCAGGAGACACTGACGGAAGAGGAGGGGGCTGCGGCCCGCCCTGAGGTCGCGGCGGGGGCTGGGACAGACCCCCGGAGGTCTCCGTGCTGGCCAGAGCCCCCCGCTCTCCCCTCCACCCAGGCCTGCGTTGCTGGCCCTGTCCCCACCCCCCCAGGGGAAGGCTTCCTCCCGCTGTAGGAGGTGGGCGCTTCGCCCACAGCCCGCCCAGAATTCATTTACCTGGGGAGACATGGCAGCCGGAACACCGTTCAGGGTCGCTGGAGTAAACTGCTTGTGCCCGTGTGCCCCCTCCCTCACCCGCGGGCGAGGCCAGCGCCCGCCCTGCTGCGTCCTCGCCGCTGGGCCACACGTGACCACCTTTGCTTGTCAGGTCGCCTGCGTCAGTGGGGCGGCGGGGACGAGATTCAGCATCAGGTGACATCTCTTGATATCTCACTAGCACGATCCATATCTATCTTGACTAAACGCAAAACTAGGAAAAGCAAGCTCCACGCTAATCAGGAAACGCACCAGCCGTGGGACACACCGCCGTGGCCAAGTTCCGGCCGACAAAGATGCAGGAAACAAACGTGGCGACTCCTCCTCCTGTCTTTATGGCTGCACTCGATGTCCGCCATCCCAACGCGATGACCCCCAAAGCCGTGTCGGCAGCGAACTTGTTAGCACAGGCTTTGCCTAGTGTTCCGGACCGAAATGAGTGCTTTTCAAGACTTTTGTTGCATCGGTAATAACCTCATTCAAAGATCACACATCCTTCCTTCGAACGCAGCATTCCACCGTGCAGGCGGCCGCTCGTTGACCTCGCAACCTCCGCCGTGCAGAAGTACGAAGGGTTGCTTCCCTCCCGTCTTCGCTAACAAGATACTTTATATGTGTCGTTAATTGTCTTTCCAGGGCTGCACAAGTCAGGCACGTAGAAAGATACATCTGTACCTTGAAATTATTTCACAGAAATACACGTAGAGAAATGCGTGCACAGAGACGCATCTGCTTTTGTATAGTATTAATTGCACAACGAACTGATTGCCTCCTACCGTCCACCCTCCCATCCTAAAAGACAGTCTATACCGTTATCCCAAGACAATGACTTCACATCTGACGGTCAAATTGTTCGCTTACTTCATTTAAATGTATGGCTACTAAAAGATGACAATTATCTGATGGGTTCTGTCAGGCTGTCCTCACGCCTCATAGTGTAGGATGTGGTTTATGGGAGCCTGAAAGCGACTGCTCCTCAGACATCCCAGCCCAGAGTGGCCGGCACCCCGGGAGAGGCAGGAGGCCAGGGACCGTCGGGCGTCACCGAGGGCAAAGCCACCCACGCACAGCCCATAAGCTCTCGTGTTCTCCCTGGGGTTGAAACGCCGCTCGGTGTTCACCAAGCACCCCTAACACAACCACCAGCCTTGGCTCGTTCACCGCGCTTTAAACCCAGAAAAGCCAGCCCAGGCTTTGTGCCCTGTTAACGGCAGGCGAAGCCAGCTGACTCACAAACCACGCAGAAAATTATAAAAAAAAAAGTCTTGAACCAACCCACAGTGTTTAGTACAGCAGGTAAGAATAACAGTGGCCCCACAGACACGTGGAGCGAATACCATGCAAAACAGACAAAATTCAAAAGAACAAAAATAAACAAACTTAGACCCATTACCTGTGACTCCTACCTGCTTAATCCAGGCTATACTCCCTTGAAGGCCAGTTAGGAGCTGTCACTATTGTCACCTGCTTTAAATATTCTAGTTTCAGTTTTACCAGTCTTATAGAAAGTATTTAGCCTCAGAAGAAGAAACCATATTGGTAGAAAACTAAATGTGATTCCATTGGATTTTCGTTCCTGAATGCGAGTTGCCTCTGAGTTCATCTACCTGTCTCGCCCTCGCCTGGGCCGTGCAGTGGGGCAGGGATGTGGAAAGAGAAAAAGAATGTGGCGGCTTTGAAAATCAAAGCTCTATTTATCTCAGAAACAGTAAAGTCAGAGTTCTTTCATTGTCCAGAAATTATTTCAGTGTTTTAAAAAAAATTACTGGAAGTCTAGAAAGCTCATCTTTATAAAAATTATTATGCCTTTAGTTTGCTTCCTGTGAAAAGGTCAGAGGGCCTGGATCCAATTAATGGTAAAAATCTACTCCAGTCCACGACATAATTTAGCAGCGACTACGTTTTATTGTCCCCACGGTCACTGAGACAAAAGCTGCTCCTCTGCCGTGTCATCCAGGCCCACGCACAAAGAGGTTCGTTATCCAGACTAAATCCCCACATAAAAAGAAAAAAATCCTGCAGGTTCCCCTGTCACGGAATTCTGTTGTGACAGATTCACTGTGGCCGCCTTGTCCACAAGACACGAGGCGAGGCAGGTCGGTGCCCAAGTTCCTAGGCTGAATGAGTCATTGAAGTGAATCGCTTCGCACCCAGAGGAGAATGAGGAGGGCCTCGCACAAACGCCGCTCCTCCCCGAGCGAGGGTGGCTTTGTGTGCGGCTTTGTCGCTCGGCAGCTTAGGCGCTGAAGTGGGCTTCCCCGCCTGGAACGCCTGGAATGCTTCAAGTGCCGGGAGGCCGGGGAGAGGCCGGCGACGCAGAATAGAAGAATTGCAAAACTCGGCACCGAGGGGTCAGCTCTGCTGCCCCTACCGCCTCACAAAGGGGACAAATACAAGCTGCTCTTAAAGGTGAGTCTCCCTGGCGAGGACGGAGCATTGTGCTTGGGCCATCCAGCAGAGACGGGGGGTGGGGGGGCCCGCTCCCCGCGTCTTTCCCCACGGGGGTGTCGGTGCGACGCTCTGGCCCCACACCGCAGGGCCCAGGGGGCCAGCAGGTGAGGAGAAACACGCCGTGCTCGGCAAGTGACCGCTGGTGACGCGGCGCCCGTGGCAAGCGGCCTGTGGCCCGGCCGCCGCGCCCTCGCACCGCACCGGCGGGAGGGACTGCGAGAGGCGCCCCCGGGGAAGTGCGGGCTGAGAGGGGGCACCCCTGGCACCCCGGCACCAGTGTGGCCCATCGCAGAAGCCGCTGCAGGGCCCGGCCTGCCCGTCTCTGAAGTGAGGGCTCCAGGCCCCTCCACGCGTCCCGCTCAATGGCCACGCCGTCCACGAGGCCCCCCAGTGGCCCCAAGTGCCACTGGACGGCCTCCTGGAAACCCCACTGGGTCCTCGGCGAGCAGTCCCACCGCGCTCTGCCCCACATGGCTCTGTCCCACCCCCCGCTTCTCAAAGGAAGGGGACCTCGGGCAGGGAGACGCCTCGTTCTCATTCGCTCCGTTCCCGCCAGCTGCCCCCCGGGGTTGGACGGTAAACAGGACTCGACCCCTAGGCCGAAGTCCGCAATCTCTGTCGCCCCGAGGGTCACCAATCACGTGTTCGAACTGGCATCGGCCCAGCAATGCATTTCTCCGAGATTCGTTCTTGACGCTGAGTCGGAGGTCAGCGGCGGAGCGAGGCCGTGGGGGCGGGAGCGCGGCGGGGAATGACTGAGACGGGGAAGCCCAAGAAAACCCCGACCGGGTGCACGGCAAACCTCAGACGGACGGACCTCCCTCTGCGACACGGGGCCGCGTCTCCCCTCTGCCCCGTACCTCCGCGCTGAACCGAGGACGAGCCGGCCCTCGGTGGCCATCACTCATCACTGCCCACCCACGGAGCCAGGACGAGCCATCCGGCCCTCGCTGTCAGAGGCTTCACAGACCAACACCCGCGTCCTCAAAGGCCCGAGAAAAAAAAGCCGCTGCAACCTGCCTTGGGACCCGTCGCAGGGGCCACTGTCCCCGACGGGCGGCCGAGTGCGGCGTCGCAGGTGCGTCTGTCTATTGTCCCAGGACCCGGCCTGTGTGCCGCTCGCCGACGAAGGACGCTGACAGCAAGTTCCCACTGTGGGCCAAGAGCTGCTACCAGTTCTCCGCGTGTCTCACCTGTGCAGGTGGAAACGCGGGGCTCGGGGGTCCCCACGGCCAGCCCGGCCGGTTCCCAGGGCAGAGGCTGTGCAACGCGGCAGGGGACCAGGCCCAGGGCAGGCACGGCGTGCGCTCTGCCGGCCCTCGTGTCGTGCGCGATCGAGTCCGAAACCGTCTGACACTATAATAGAGGCCTTACTCCCTTCCCACGCTGTGCAACCTGCGGGCGTCCCCCCACCGGGACGGGGACACGCGGCCGCAGCAGCCAAGCGGCAGGCCCCGTCGTGACGAGCGCCCGGCCTCCGTGTGGCCGCAACTGGCCCACGAGCGTGTGCGCACGACGCTCCCACGGCGGAAGCCCGGCCCCGTTGCGTTTTGCTGTTCTTGACTATCAAAGCCAGGGGTTGCCTGCAATTTAAAAATGATTAACATCAATCCAACCCTTAACTAACGGCGGAACAAGGCGACATGGGTGCAGGGTGCTCTAGAAACGCTTCTCTATGTCCAGGGGGGCCAGAGATGAGATGGGGGAAAACGGGGATCTCCACCCCCCGCCCCTGGCCGCCCTTCATCAGCGTGTTAAAGCCTGGGGGAGAGAAACCGTGGGACCGGTGCCTGCCCATCTCTGCCCGCTACCTCCAACACCATCACGCTCGTGGGTCCCATTTCCAAAACAGCCCCTGAATCTGGCCCACCCCGCGCCCCCGCTCCCCCAAGGTCGGCCCTGCAGGACCTCGTGAGTTAGCGCCTCTCCCCCCACTACTGCGATGTCGCCTGACACATAGTAGGTGCTCATTAATTATTCTCTGAATGAATGGCCAAACGGAGAACATTTGCTCTGGTTCTAACGGCTTTCCTGTGTCACCCCCCTGCGCCCCGCGACAGAACCCTCTTTCTAAAGCACCGTTGTTTTAAGAGCTGAGGGGTGAGAAAGATTCTCCTCTGGAAAAGAAATGGCACTTCTTAATCTCAAAATATATGTTCATCAGGAGGAATATTTTTATGAAAATAAAGGATAAGCTGAAAGAATGTACACTAGAAGCTGTAATTTCAACAATGGAATTTACCTCCTCGTTTGAAGCATCAGCAGTACATATTATTCCGCATTAGCTATAACGATAAATAGTGTTTTAAGATTCAAATACATCAATTATAGTGTTCCTGGATATTCAGACGTCTTTTCCTGTTCCATTTTTTTACCCGGTTCCTCTCAGACTTCAGATCGACGCTCCAAAACTATTTTTTTGTTAATTGTAAACGCACGGCGGCCATTCTTAGTTCTCATATTCTTGTGAAAACAAGAAAAAAATAAAACAAATTTGCCTTGAGCAAAATGTGCTTATAATACTAAATGATGTATGTTTTTATCTCTCCAGATAAACAGAATACCGATAAGGTTAGAGGTGAAAAGTAAACGTAAATCCTAAATGTATTTCCTGAACCAGTTTGTCACTGAGAGCCAGAAATCCATGAGCAATCGAATCCTTTCCTTCCAACACTACTCTTTCCGTCTATTCTCTCGTGAAATGGTCACTAACATTTTAGTTTAAGTTATTCTTACTAAGTCACTTTTCTACAGGTGAAAGAGAAGAACAGAAGAAACGAAAATGGCAAGTCAGTGGGGTAAAGGCACGGACACGTTGCCTAGGACAGCCCCATGAAAATCCCCTACCTGCCCTGAAAATCAGGATTTGGGAGGGAGGAGCGTCTAATGCAACGGTTGACGAGGATGGAGACTGGAATAATACGTTAAACACAGTCTCTAAATCTCTCATCCGTGGTTTGAAACACTAAGCAAAATCCAGTGAACCCAGAACGCCAGCAGCCATAATTCCCGAATTCATTTTCAAAATAATAAATTAATGTTCGGAGACCCTGCAACATGGCGCCATCTGGCGGCCGCACGGAGAAAGCAGGTTCAGCCAGACCTGTGGTCCTCCCTCGCTGTGCTAACCGGGGAGGCAAATTCAAAACACACAAACGTCGTCTTTCATCACATTTAATCATAAAGTGCTACTAAAAACAAAGACGGTCTGAAAACAAACTCGGAAATTATCCGCAGTTAAGCCGACGATGATCTGATTTTGAGAGGGAGTCCGTTCAGCTCTGTAATATCCACACTGAGCTCTTGCAACGGTGACTGCCACTAACTCTCCCCGCGCGCACGTGTTTTTAAGTGATAAAAGCGTTTTCCAGGTGGAGACGCCACTGAGATTTCTGCCATCGAAATGCGGAGCACGCATGGAGCTTTCCCAAACGCCGCCCGCGAGAAAACCGGGCGCTCCTACTGCGGGCGGGTAAATTTAAAGTCGCGGGCCTACGGCTGACTGCGAAAGTCAGAATAATCAGGAAAATAAAAGTGCGAAGATCTGAGTCGAGGCACGTTGACCTCCCAAGACGTTAGCACCTTTCACAGCGGCAGCTCCGGGGAGACCAGCCTGGAGCGGGGCCGTCCCCCGCGCGCCCCGCCTCGAGGTCACCCAGGCCGCGTGTCCCTGGAGGCGCACGCCAGGTCACGTGCCTCCCGCGCCCGCCCGGTGAACGTCCCCGGTGAACGTCCCCGCCGCGCTCACGAGGTCAGGGTCGCGCAGAGGGTGCAGTGTGCCGGCCCAATCCTCGCGCCCGGTCGCTCGCGGGGCCAGAGACAGCTGCCGAGTCCCCGCGCGGAGGGGTGGCCCCGCCCCCCACCTGTGCACGGTCGCTCTGGGCGGCTCAGCCCTCACCCTCCCCGCCAGCCCAGCGTGCGAGCCGGGCCCGCCCCGAGGCGGCTCCTCGCCCACCGTGAACACCGCACCTAGGCACATTCGCTCCTCACATCCTTCCTTTCCAGAACATTCGTCTCCCCCGTCCCCCCATCATCCGATGCCCCCGGCTCCCGCTCCAGGCCGTCTCCACGTGCTCCCCGCCCGCCTCCCGAACGTGGGGCCTCGCACCCCGCTCGTCTGGGATTCCCACTCGTGTTTTGAATGACCTGTCGTTTTGCCCACGCGACGGGGGCCCCTTCAGTCCCGGAGCTGCCCCACCGGTTCGGGAACGAAATGCCTCGCGCAGCGTCCAGCGACCTTTATCGACGGCTGATCCGCAGTCGACACGTTCTCAGCGGTCGGCACGAAGCTCTGCGAGGCAGACGTCATCATCCCCTCGTTCTGCAGGGGGAAACTGAGGCAGGGACGTACCGCCACCGGAGGTCAAGGACACACCGAGCCCAGGTCCGTCCGCCTCCAGGCCGAGCCTTCGACCGCCACGACTGGTGGAAGAGCGGGGAGGGACGCGGCGGGGACCGCGTCCCCGGCTCCATCACCGCCCTCGGGGACGGAAGACCCCAGAAGACCCCAGGACCTGCCCCAGGACACCGCTCTGCGCTGCGACGCTCAGGCTGCGTCTGGCTGGGGGCGGTGGGGGGTGAGAGTCTGACTCGGCGCCCTGGGCAGAGGCCCCCGCTTCAGCCCCAGCGGGCTGCGGGGCCCACGCGCCTTCCACAGACGCCGCTTCTCCGTCCGCCACTGCTGGGGAACCGGAGGCGAGAGCGAGGGGCGCCGTGGGCGCCGTGGAGCTCCAGGGCCCCACGCTAAGGCCGTAAGGTCACCGCGTTCCTAACCTCCGTGGCGTCCCCTGTGATCTCCACAGTTCAAAGCCGCGCCCAGCACTGGGCCCCCCGAGGGCCCGAGGGGGGGTGCACCGGCGGCCGTGCCCGGAAGTGTGCCCAGAAGTGTGCCGGTGGCCCGGTGCCCGCCCAGCCCCCCCTGCGGGCTGAGTGGCACTTTCCCTCACATTCTAGAAGCTGACGGGACCCCAGCAGAGTGGGGGCTGCGACGCCGCTTTTCCACCTGACTCTGAGTCCCTCAGGAAGTTGACCTCCTGATCCTGTCTCGGCCACTCTGACTTCTTCCGGAAGTCACAGGGTGGCCATAAGAATCTCCTGAGAATGGGAATGAGGATGAAGGGACGGGTCGAGAAAACTCGCCAGATGACGAGTTCACAGGTGTTAGACGCCTCACTGGGGAGAGACATCAGGGACCCAAAACGCTGGGCATGTCACCCACACGCCCTCAGGCCCGCTTAGGCCATTCCTTGGTCCTCGGAGCCCGGCCGCTGCCCGGCCTCGGGTGCAGGCGACTTCCGGAGGACGTGGAGAAACTGGAGCCCTCATAGGCTGCTGGTGGGGATGTTAATGACACAGCCACCGGGGAAAAGTCTGGTGGGTCCTCGAAAGTTAGACGCAGATTCACTGAACCACCCAGCATCACACTCCTAGGTCCCGGCCGAGAGCGGGAGGGCGGGGACTCACATGGGGACTCAGGTGGGGACCGGGCGGGGACTTGGGAGGGGACTGGGGGGGGGGGCTCAGGCAAGGACTCATGTGGGGACTCATCCAGGGACTGGGCGGGGACTCAGGCGGGCGCAGATGCTCCCAGCAGCACCACCCGCAGTAGCCTGAGACGCAAACGAGACAAACGCCCCTCACGGACCACACTGCGCAGAGGGGATCCGTCCACACCACGGTCCCCTCACGGACCACACTGCGCAGAGGGGTCCGTCCACACCACGGAGTGCTGTCCAGCCGTGAGGAGGTGCGTGGTGCCGGCGGCTGCAGCACGGCAAATCCTGGGAACGGCGCTCGGTGAAAGAGTTGGACACAAAGGCCACATGCCGTGTGACTTCGTTTGCACCCCGGGGCCTGGGAGGCAGAGGCGGGGTGACCGCCCAGGGGCATGGAGCCTCCTTTTGGGATGAAACTGTTCGGACCCAGACAGAGGCGACGGTTGTAGATCAACGTGAATGTGCTAAACGTCACTGGACGCCACTGAATTATTCATTTTAAAATGATAATTTTATGTCATGTGAATTTCACCTCAGTAAAAAAAATTACACGTAGATTGAAATTTATTGGAGCTAAACATAACACTTTCACAACTTTTGTTTTGGAATTAAGTAATTTAATCAAGTTGCAAGTGCTCGATAACAGATCGGCTCCTTATGAGCCTCCCTCAGCATGGCTTTGAGGGGTGCTGACCCCCCAGTACAGATATCGGTCACCCCCCAACACGGATCTGAACAGACTGGAGGCACAAGCCAGTCCCGAAGCCGGGCACGTTGCTCGGAACACGAGGCCGGCCTCACAGACGACACTGCGCGGAGGGGGCCTGGCCACCCCACGGTCCCCTCACAGGCGAGGCCGGCCTGCCCCTCCCCCCGGGGCCTGGGCCAGGTGGGTGCGAGACAGCTCTCGCAGGATGGACCCCGTTCCAGCGCGGCTCAGGGTGCACGACACAGGACACCAGACGCGTCGCGGTGACCTGTGAGCGTGACATTCCCCGCTGGCGAGTTCACAGGTGACCCAGCGACGATCTACGGCTCTTCGGAGAGTGGCGGCTGCCTGGGTTGGTGGCTGGCCGTCTGGGTCCTGTGTCTTCAGTCCTACACCCGTCCCCACGTCGCCAGAGGCCACAGCACTAAATCCTGCGTGGGAAAGGCCTGCCCCTCGCCTGCCGATGGAAAGTCACCGGCCTCTCCAAACCAGGGACGCCGCGCCCTCCCAAAGGAGACCGGGTTCCCGGAAATGGCCCCGTGTGCCGACCCACGTCTCCGGGCCGAGCTCTGGCTCCGGACGTCACCCACGTGTCCCCCGGCCCTGTGGAGGCGACGCGGTCACCATGTGGGCTGTCTTCTCCGATCCGCTGCCCGTGTGTCTGCACGGGCTAACAGCGATCGCCAGGGCGGTCCGGGCGAGGACGTCAGACAGACGGACGGACACACCCTCCTCCCACCCGCGCCGGCGCCGCGGCTGGCGAGCAGGGTGCACCGAGCAAGGACCCACGGGCGAGCGACGGAGGTGGCCGCCCAACGGTCCGGCGCTGGCCGTCATGACCGCTACTGTTTCTTCACCCAGAGTCACGAAAAAAGTCTTATTACTTCAAGTCAACTACCACATCGATATTTAAAGGAACACTGTAGTCCCTTATTTCGTAATCATTTTATAATTCACCCCATAATTTATTGATCTATAATTATTTTTAAGAGAGGCAGGCCTGTGTCATTAACATTGTAACATCAGTTAACATTCTCCTTGAAGCAAAGTTTAGCAACATTGTCCAAGATTAAGTAATAAAGCGCAGCCACCACTGATGGTGTTTTAAATGACTGTCTCGGGCAAGTACAGGCAGAATGGCTGGTCTACTCAGAAAAGAGAGAGAGAGGGAGACATGGGGGAAAGATGGAAAAAGACAGAGAAGAAGGAGGGAGGGAGGGAAAGAAAGGAAAGAGAGAGGAGGAGAGAGTCTGCGTGCCTGAAACTCTTAAGTCACTGAATACGTGGTCAGGTACTGAGCACGTGTGCTGTCGCAATAACGAACGTGGAACTGTGTGTGTGTACGCGCGTGTGTGCATGTGTGTGTGCACACGTGTGTCTGGAGGGTGTGACTCTGAAAGTTGTCAGGCACAGAGTTGCCCAGAAGGGAGACCCTGAACTTGAAGTAGAGCCAGCATAACCTGTTCCGGGACACGTGAGGTTCTAGGAAAGAGGAATTTATTCTTCTCGATATTTATATAACAAGCTACAGGCGAACCTTCAGGAGAGGAGAGATCACAGGACAAACAGAATCTTCACGACGACCCAGCGATGGTCCTGGAGGAGACAGGACGTCCTGGGCCACCTTCCTCTCTGCGGTCCCGTCGTTCCAAATCTTACTGTCATTTACCTGGGAGTTCCAAGTTTTCCTACCTTCGAGAATGAAATAATGATAGGAGACTTTTTAAACAAAATTGGGTTCCGTGTAGCTTCTACACTACGAAATCGTCGACCACACACACGCTGGTCCAGGCCCCCGGCTGTCTGGACTCAGAAGACACCGTCCCAGCCGATCTGAGCGCTGACAATGGCCGTCATAGGGAAAGCACTCGGAGGTCTGGCTGCTCAGCGAACTCCACTCAGCTCAGGGAAAAGGTAAAAGGCCACGTCAAGCATAACGTGACCCATTTCAGCCCTGCCTTTGCCTTCGAGAAGACGCTACGAGAAACGCTGATTGTCAGCCCGGCATCAGCCTCAGAAGATCAGCCACACGCTCGCCGACACCCCTCATGCTGCCGGTAGACATCTCCCGCACGCTAAGCGCCACGACCTTTAGATGACCTGCCCGCACTCCCAGACTGTGTCACGCCTTGAAGACGCTCCCGGAGCTTCCTGCATGGGCCCCGGCCCCTGCCCCCTTCTGAGGAAACTTCGTGCTTCGGTCATTCTGTGATCGGTGCAGATGTCCCCGAGAACTGCTCACTGACCAAGCGGGACACAGCGCACGTGACCACAGCATCTGTACTGTTGTCTCCCACTGTGTCCAGCTAAAGCTGCTCAGTGCACATTCCCTCCCTGCCCCTGGATGACAGCCCAGGAGGCCCCGTACATTATGTCTTCTCCGCTCACAGGACGCTGCTCCCAAAGGCACATGCTCTCCCCTTCGTGTCCAAATCGAAGCCCATCCACAAAGCTGACAGAGTAATAGGCACGTTTTGGAGAAACTGCTGAAGAAAAAAGAAAAAGACACACTGAGTAATACATATGACTCATGAATAAAGGGACATAATCCAGAGATAATCATTAAAATAACACCAAAAATGTGAAACCTTGGACAAATGGATAAAGTCTTTATAACTTATAAGAACTCAAAAATAAATAATATTCCTGAAGAATCTTTTTACTGTTAAAACAAAAAACAAAAAACAAAAACGCAGTAGTCATAGTTAAGGATTTTTTTCCCAGAAAGACAGCACAAAACCAGGCGGCATTACAAGTGAGTTGTACCGAATTTTTGGGAATCAGGTCACTCCATTCTTTGGCAATATTATTCTTCTAGGGAGTGAAATTAAATTAAATAGTAGTAAACCAGACCCAACAGTGAATAAGAAAATATAATACATTGTGGCTAAGTTTGATTTATTTCAGAAATGCATAAACTTCATTCATAGTTTCATCAGATTAAAAAGGAATATTATTTTTAGAAAAGAATAACATCATATGGTTGTCTTGATACAGAGAAAACACATCTGATACACTCAAACAGCCTTCGAGCTAGGAATAGAAGAAAACATCTTTACTCTGGTTGAGAGCGTGTAAAACACCCGCGTGAACACTCTCCCCCGTGAGAACACAGTGGAAGCAGCGCCCCCCCGAGGTCGGAGAGGGACTGGGGTGGCCGCGGTGGCGAGTCTGACTCCAGCTCCCCTGGAGACCACGGCCACCACGTAAGGAATGTAAAAGGCGCTGAAGTTACGAGGTTGGAAGGGAAGAAGCAAGGCCATTACTTACTGCAGATGGTCCATACGGACAACCCGGCATACGTGTGAGAAGCTGTTCAAACTCAAGAGTTATCACCTCAGCGTAAACTACAAACACTATGAGAAACCATTCTGTGCCCACCACATTGACAAAAAGCAAGAATTCGGACACTGTCGAAGCTTGGAGAGCACGAGGACCCATGGGCCACACATTCTAATTGACACAACCTATTTGGAAATCAGTTTGCTATTATTTTGTTAGGTTGAGCATTTGGATAGCCAACAGTTCCATTCCTGGAGATTAGAGATAGAGACAGAGATAGGGAAGGATAGGGATAGGGAGATAGAGATAGAGAGAGATCCCAGAGAAATCCTTGTGCATGTGCCTGAAGAAAAATACACAAAAACTTTCATAGCAGAACAATATATAATAGCGAAAGACTAGAAACAACTCAAACATTTCAGCCGGTGAATGGATACATTAATCATGACATAATCACAGAAAGGAATCTTATGCAGCTATGAGAATGAATGGATAGCAGATCTATGCAATAACAACTAAATCTCCCTATTCTTCAAAGACGTATAAAAGAATGAGAGGGCAAAGCTGGCGGACAGTTGGCATGGCGTAAGCAAGAGGTGCTCAGAGTTTAGACTACAATCACGGCGAGAGGCACACGCATTCACCGGGTCTTTGGGAGTAAAATGAAGAGGACTCAGCGACACATCAGCTATGGGAAGCATCGAGGATGAGTCCTGGGTTTCGGGGTCACGCAGCCGTTGGGTGATGCCATTCCCTGAGATAGCAACGCAGAAGGGGTGAGGAAGTGGGGGTGCAGTGCAAGTTAGATAGAGTCTTGAGATAAGCGCTCTACAAAGAGGAGCGACCGAGAGGAAGCGACCACAGTGCACGTTGGAGACTCCCGAACGGCCTGGGGACGGCACACGCAGAGGCCCGAGGCGCACACGCCTTAGGCGCGTTCAAGCACTACAAGGGCGCAGAGCACCCCAGGGCCGGCGAGATGCGAAAGGGGCGGGGCCTGGAGGCAGCGAGCACCCGGTACATGTCTGACGCTGTCCCGCGGCTTCCCGGGGTGCCCCCGCGCGCGGGGGGCCCGGTCGGAGGAGCGGGGACAGACACTCCGTCTGCAAAGTCAGGAGTCACTTCCACTTCTGACTCTGTTGCTACATTGCTGATGCTCCCCCCCCATCGGGCAACTTAAGTGATCACTTGTAAATCACTGTTCTGTCTCATTCGAGTTTCTTCTCTCGAGCCTAAAATTTCTCATTTATCGACTTTCTTCTCCAAACCAAGGCTTAAAACTGGGGCAAAAAAAAATAAAGCAATAATAATGAACTAGAAATAACATGTTGTTATGGTGACGCCCAAAGCTAAAATTAGATTTTGATCCATAAAAAAAACATAAAAGTCATTGTTGTGCTACTCATTTTTGCTCTTTTCTCTAGGTCAAGCCCAGTTCCAAATGAGTCTCTATTATTCGGAGTCACAGCACGCCAGCCCCTCGGTGAGAGAGGGCACAATCAGACAACCGACGTCCGCCGGCAATCCACAAACCTCATTTCAGTTCAATTCCAAACTTTATTATATCTGCTCCCAGGAAACAAAATTGGTGGATTTATAAACTTGGACAAGTTCCTTGGCCTCGCTAGGCCTCGATGTCTTCCGTCTACTGTGACTTCAGTCTGTGTAAACACACAGATAAAAGGCACGAAGGCAAATAGGGGGCTTTCGGCGTCTGTACAGAGGTACTTACCTGAGGGATGACTCAGGAAAACGAGAGACAGGTGATAACAGAAAATCACAGATGGAGGACACGCATCGAAGTCCTCAGAGCACAGCAAAAATATTTAAATGTCACTACTTTTAACCTCTTAATTTACCAAAGAGTGTCGCCTTGGTTGAGCAGGTAATATTTCTTGCAGTTACACCTGCTGAGTTTAATAATAAGAAAATGTTAGAGGTTTTTTTTTTTCCCCAAAATTCACATTACAACCAGATTCGCTGGAACACATTAAATCTGTAAAACATAAAATACACGGAGACCAGTTGTTCTCAACCCTGACTGCAGATGGGATTGCCCGGGGTGTTTTGAAAATGCCGATGGCGAAGTCCGACCCCCAGCGAGTCTGATTTTATTGGACTTGGGCACGACCTCGGCTTTGAGACCAAAAGAAAAATCTGAGTCGGTCCTAATGCACAGCCAAGATTGGGAACCGCCAGAAGCCTGGGGACAGGAAGCAAAGAGGAGGGAGACAGGACGAGACCAGGTAAAGCGTGGGATGCAGGCTAACCTGACTCGGCATCATTTCCTCCCTGCCACACAGAGCGGTCACCGACGGGAGAAGCGGCTCCGGGCAGCTCTGCGTGTCATCGTACCTCCATTCCTTGTCTACAAACGTCCCCACTGTCCAATGATTCGAACGCTCCCCCACACGCACAGCACATAGGCCTCGTGGTCTGACACGACCTTCAAACGTCCTTCCACACGACTAAGGTGCGTGGGGAATGTGCCTCGCTGGCGTCTGCCCTGCCAAGCTCCGTGGCCGCGACCTGCCTGCTGGCGCTTCCGCCCGTCACGTGTTATAATCAGAAAAGAATTAAAATTTTTTTAAAAAAGAAAGGCCCAATGGTCTGGGGTGTAAGAATGCTCATAAAACGCTGGTAGGTGTGTAAATTGGTAAAACACTCTGATGGAAAATTTGACAAAGGAAATTTGAAATTTTTCAAAGTAAGCATTTAAATTGGGCATATTCTTTCACACTACAATTTCGCTTCTAAGAATTTATTTCCAGGAAATAATTTAGGATGTATGCAAAGATTTAGCCATGAGGCCGTTCATCTCAGCATTATTTTTAATAGAAAAAAATGAAAACAATTTTGATGTCCAACAATAGGTCATTGTTTAGCTAAATTGTAGTCTAGTCATGAGGTGAAATAAACACTATTTAGACATTAAAAATTATGTCCGAATGGTCAAGTAATGAATGTTCTTACTTTCCTTCTTAAAACTTCTGCATCTTTTTAATAATTTTCATGTTTATAATAAAAAAAACTCAATAATATTGTAGAAAATATGCATTAACAGAGATAAATAATATAATATTAAGCAAAATTTACAAAATAATAAGTTGTACTTTATAAAAATGTATATAAGAATATGCACATCCACACGCATATATGTATACACACATATACGTTATAGTTACTTGAGAGACAAAAACCTGGAGGTCATTTAGGCTTTTTTACACCTAAATGTTAAAGTACTTATCTCTTGCTAGTGGCATTACAGGTGAATTTCATTTTCTCTTATTTGCGCATCTGTATTTTCTACCATGAACATGCGCGACTTAAGTACCATTAGTTTTCAAATGATAATGAGTTTTTTTTTTAAATAACTGTATGTGGAATATTTTAGAGCCCTGTTCTTAGGTATGATGCAAATAACTCTCTTCCTGAGGAGAAAACGCTACCAGGTGACATTAACGGGGGAGCTCACAGTGGACCCACGCACAGGGTCCCGGGCCGGAGGGCTCAGGTCGGCAGAGGAGCCCAGGACACAGGAGCGGCTGGGTCCTGAGGGAGGGCTGAGCTCAGGTGGGAGTGGGGACAAAGGACACTGCACACACGAGGGTACCCGTGCTGGAGGGGCCCCGGCACGCCCCCCGAACATAGCCCTAACTGGCCCAAGTCCGGGCACTGCACGATCCCCTTCCAGACTCCTGCTCGCCGCCCAGGTGTCATCTGCTCCAGGTCGCAGCCCGCTCAGCAGGCCTCCCCCGTGACCGGAGGTGACGCCTGATGCTTCCACGTGTCATTCTTACTTCCCCGTGACAATCGCAATGCCACTATATCTTCATCACTCAACTGGAGGTTTGTGAGAGGAAGTTCTGATTGCAGCTATACCCCTTCCATATACTGTGGTGTTCAGCACACAGTAGGGATCAATGAGTAGTGTCTGAATAGACATGAATGACGCACCTGTCAGCCCTTCACCTGTCAGATCGGTGGACCTGTAGCAAGAGTGAAGCATCGCACAACAACAGGCTCACAAAAGCTAACGGCGGGGACTTTTTGGATTTAATTTAGAAACTCTCCTAGCAGGCACTCAGGAAGTTACGTGGATGGCTCCGTTTTACGTAGTTATACCGATTTCACTAAAATCATGCATGGCCAATGAGCACACACGACCGGCCTCATTTAAAGTAAGCCTACAGATAGGCAGAGAGATTCCCCGTACTCGGAAGTAAGTGCCCACAACTCACTATCAGTGCTCAAAATCCTCAGCTCTAGTCGTCCACTGAATTTAACACATTAAAGACTTACACTAAAATTCAAATGTATTTTTATAGAGCATATTAGCACACGACTCCATTATCAACCTTCCACACAGCACAGATGAGTCCTCTTTCACATATAGGGTCTATCCAAATGGGATTTCAGATGGTTTACAACAGTGTAGACATAATGAAACCCAAATCAACCAACACTGAGAAAAGATGAAACTCAGGAAGTAAAAACTTGGCAGCAGGTGCAAAGGTGGTCACTGCATATCTATACCTACATGGATGGACGGATAAATGGATGGATGGATGGATGGATGGATGGATGGATGGATGGATGGATGGATGATGGATGGATGATGATGGATGGACAGATGATGGATGGATGGATGGATGGATGGATGGATGGATGGTTGGATAAATGGATAGATGATGGGTGAATGGACAGATAATGGATGGATGGATGGATGGATGGATGGATGGATGAATAGACATATGATGAATGGATAGACAGATAATGGATGGATAAATGGATAGATGATGGATAGATGGAAGGACAGATGGATGGATGGATAATGGATGGATGGACAGATGATAGATAGATGGTTGGATGGATGGATGGATTGTCGGACAGATGGACTGATGGACTCTCTGGCACTCAAGCCAGAGCTGAGTTACATCATCCTTATCTGAAGTAAGCACACCAGCTCACATAAAGACAGCGCTTTCCCTGGTTCTGAGCTGAAAGAGAGAAGCTGAGCGACGTGATTCTGAACAATGCCGTCAATGGAATTTTATTTAAAATGCAAATTTCAGCTACATGTGACTGTTTCTTTATTGGCCTTCTGGGCATGCTGATGAAGCATAATAATGCACATTTACTTCTCTGAGGGTCCAATTGATATGATTCAGGTCACATAGCTGTATCTGTCTTTAAAAATGGAGAGGATGATGGGGAACGGTGTAGATGATTAGCGCTTCCCTGAAGTACACTTTACACGTCATCATTTCTGACAAGCTTCCACAGAAATATAAGGAAACCTATTGAAACTGAGAGAATTTTAGCCACGTAGGTGACAAAGGCTGTCTCATGGAAAAGGCAGGAGAGCCTCACTGTGTACTGGCTGCAGTGGAGGCGGGTGAAAAGCAGGAGAAGCCTAAGGCAGGTTTAGTGTTTGTGGCTGCACACGTGATTTCCTGAAGCCACCGGGTTCTGTACTGAACGAGCCAGGATCTAGTCTATATGTCTTGGTTATTGCTGAATCCCACCCCTTCCACTAGAGAATGTTAATGTCCTTCTTGTATTATATGTGCCAACAGAACATATACGAAATGAACCACTGCCCAAGTCCATTTGTTTATTTGAATAGAGGTATTTAATATCATCCATCTAAGCGCCAAAAGAAAACCATCGAAAATGATTATTCTGAGTTACAATTTAGGTGACATTCCCGGTCATAGTCTGGTCGTATCTAGGATTTCTTGATACCATTTCAGAAATATGAACGCAGCTTGATCATCAGCACACAGGAAAAGCACCCAATCTGTCTTTCTAAATGTACAAATGTTAAGGTACAAGTTAAATATAAAAGGGGCTAAGTCTCAATGCTGGTTTACACCATTTAATATAGGGGTTTGATAAATTAGAAAATCATCTTTGCCCTCCCGATTCGCATGATGGCATTAGGGTAAAACATCTAAAAGACCATTTAAAAGCTTAAATCAATATTAAGATCATTCAAATTGCTCAATTAACAATTTCTGTCTATCGAGTCAGAGGTTGATGGTGAATACATAAATTCCGTGAAATGTCTTGAAAGATTCTTGACAGTTTTCTTCTATTAGTTGAAGCAATTGGTATTTTACAATTAGAACCAGGAATTAGAAAGGAAAGTGATCAGAGAGAGAAATGACCCAAGAAAGGTTGTAAAGGACAGACAAGCTGAGGTGTCCTCCACAACTTGGGACCCCGGGCGTGACGGTGAAACTTGCACGGGACGTAAATCAAGTTATCCGAGGGGGTCTCGGCTACTGAGTGTGAATCGCAGGGCAGACGCCTCCCCCCCTCTGGGCTCCGCTGTTCTTCCGGGGAAGAGCAACCCCCAGACTCTCTTCTCCTGTGGCAGCGGAAAGCACGGGAAGCAACGGGGCTCAGACGGGTTCCAATTCTTCGTGTGTCTCGCCTGGCGGCCAGCGCCTTGCTTTAGGCCATGGGGTTGGTTACTGTCTGTTTTTCCTAGTCTTGTTTTAACATCCTTGCCAAACGTAGGCAGCTAGCTGGGAAGGTCTGACTCTGGCCAAGATTAATAAGAAGATTATCTCATTTTCAAGCTATAATATATTTCCATATGCAGAATTATTTTTTTTAAATGCCATTTTATTAAGTACACTCACCAGAGTTATAAATTTGCATTGAAGTGAAGCCGTATGCCTTCCTAGATAATAGTTATGGGCTATATTTTAAAGTAGAAACTTTTAGCGTGTAACTCTTCCATTAATCTCGCAAACACATGCTTATCACGCACCAATCACACGGTTGTCTCCAAGAATATAGTTTTCCTACATCTTTAGAAATAAAAAGTAACTTGGATGCTACTTGAGCACGGAATTTGGGCCTGCGAGAGCATAAAACTTTCCTCCCCAGAAGCAGACTTTCCACTTTTTCATAATTGTGCTTCAGCCACACACTTCATAGTCATCAGTGATGATCCTAGAAATAGGACGGTCTCCTACTTTTCGCCTCCTGGAGCTACAAGACTAACTGGTCGGAGTGGCGATTCCGCAGGAGAGTCACCACCCACCCGCCGCTACCCCCGCTTTCTCCTGAGTGAACCACCGGGTCCCTCGGTGTCCCCACGCCTAGAGGGCACTGCGCCCCGACAGCCCATGCAGACAGCCCCCGATCCCCTCGAGCCCCCTCCCTGCACACTGCAAGAGGAACTGGCCTTGTCCCACCCTTCAGACGTGCAAATGCGACTTCCGCCTGCACCAGAACCGCCCCGCCCCACCCTCGCCGGCTCACTCCTGCCGTTAGCATCCACCGCAGTGCCGTCTGCTCCCAGGGGCAGCGCCCGCCCTGCAGTCTAAACCGGCCCCGCTGTGTCCCCAACGCCACTTTCGGCCCCTCCCTCGCATTGCTGCGCCTGGGTCATCGGTTTGCCGTTGGATTCCTGTCTGTCTGTCTCCCCACTGGACCACGAGTTCTGAGAGAGCCGGTCGCCCGCCCTGCTCACCCCAGATTCCCCGCCACCAGCGCCTGGCCCTGGGGCTACCGGGTGTTTGTCGGATGAATGCAGAGTGTGTGAGGGTTTCGGTTCGGATAAAGACATGTGGCGTGGTTTGGATACGAAGTGCCCAGCGGCCTGAATGACATGGCTCCCGCCTGAGGATGTCATGAAAGGGTTCGGGAGTGCGGGAGGGCGCCGCGGCAACAGCGCCTCTTCAGAGAGGGGACGCACTGCCCCCGCCCACATTCCCATCCGCGAGACACACGGCTCCAACCTAATGACGAGAACTTGGAAACGTCCCCCTGGGGGCCCAGGGACAGGGGGTGGACGCAGCGCTTCCGGCCCAGGACAAGAAGGGGACATCCTCTGAGGACGCCCGCGAACCGAGGCGGCAGACACTGTCCCAAGCGGACCTTGGAGGCACGGGACACTGCGTCACGAACTTGAACTTCATACGTGCGACTTAAACGCTACTAAATGCTAGTTCCCTGCTAAATGAAACTGGGGGGGGCATTTTTCCGCACGACGGGACTGCGACTTCTCACACTTTCCAGCTCGCTCGGTGCACGCGAGGTTCCGGTCAAGGGCCTTTCCCACGGACCGGGCCGGGACGCGCGGGGGCCTCCGGGCAGCACGCGCGCTCGGCGGCCACCACGCTCGAAGGCGAGGTCCTGCTCCTCTGCTCCGACCCCAGCAGGACCCACGCTGCCCCCACCCTGCCTGCTGCGGCCCTCGGCCCCCCGGCCAGGCCACGAGAAGGCCGGTGGCGCCTTTGTCTCGCTGCGTGCCCTCGCGGGAGTGGCCTTGCGGGGCGCGGGTGAGACCGGCACACACACACACACACACACACACACACACACACACACACACACGGCAGGTGCCTCGGCGCCCGGCCCGCGCGCCCCGGAGACATCAGGACGGCGCACGGAGAAGGTCGCTCCCGGCCCGCCGTCGGGGCCGCCTTCGGCCCCCGGAGCGCGCAGCCTCCGCGCACAGGGTGCACAGGCCGCGAAGGCGAGCGGGCGACGGGCCCTCAGGACCTCAGGGTGGGAACAGGGGCCGCGAAAGAAACCCCTCCGCCAGGGGACCGACCCGCGGCCACCTCCACGCAGCGTCCCCGTGGGACCAAGCGCCAGCTGCCCGCAGTGAATGCCTGGCCCCGAACGCAGCCCCCTGCGCAGGGCCAGCCTCTCGTGGGCTCGCCCTCTGTGCCCCTGGTCACCCAGAGCCCCGCACTCAGCGGTCGCCATGTCCGGCTTACTGCTCAGCTGGGATGCTCTTCAATTGTTGGCCCCTTTTGAGAAGGGGTTCTGCATTTTCATGTTGCACCGGGCCCTGCAAATAAATGATGGAGCTCACAGGGCTCAGCGGTGCCCCCTCGGGAGGCCTATGGGTGCTCTCCAACGAGCCTCTGCTCCAGAGCCTTGTCGCGGGGGCTGCAGTCCCCAAAACTCACGAAGGAACAGAAACTGCCGCCTGCCTCTCCCGGTACCGCTCGCCCCCCATCCCCGCCCCGTATTTCCCCCGGGCTCAGAGACCCCGCCACACGTGTCTGCTGTCCTGGTCCGTCACTCAGCTTGACCCTCATCATTCCGGGTCTAGCGCCGGTGGAGAGACCTGCGCAGAACGCGCTGTAGGGATACGACCAGGGCCTTCCCGATGTCCACTGCGGTCCAAGATCCCGTCCACCTCAGGGCCTTCGCTCTCACTGCCCTTCTGGAACCTTCTCCTACGCATTACCCCTGCACAACACGGAGAAACACCCGCATGCTCTCGATGGCCTACATCCACGCAGGCGGGGTGTTCCCACGAGGAGTCGCTTTACGAAGACTTGTTCCCGGGGTGTCCTCTGAACGCCAACGCCCGGAGCACGGGTCATTTCGGTCATCACACACTCAACACCAGGACACTGCTCTATACCGAGCAAGACGCACCTTTACTAAGAGTGACAAACTCACAGCTAACTTCCGAAATGCTTACTGTGCACCTCCGTGCGACATTCGGAAGCTGTCATTGCCCACTGGGTTCCACTTAACTGTAGGACCGCAGCGGTCACTTGACAGTGATAAAAAGTTCTGCCAAATACCGGGTACTGGGCCATCTCCTGGGACAGTGCTCCATGACCGATCTGAGCCTGATGAGACTACGTAAAACCTTAAGTGAAAGGCGACCGAGCCAGAAATAATGAACAGATGAATTTTTTTCTTATCCTTGGAAAATGTTCAATCACGAGTCTGTTAACTTTAACGTGTGTTCGCCGGGCACTTGTCATGGGCTCACCACTGGGCTGAACCTTATGAGGTTCAGTACGCAGTAGGAAGCTACGGCCTCAGCCACCAAACACTTACGAATCAGGTGGAAGGCAGTTCACTGATACTTGAAAACGATGACGTTAGAAACATATTTACACAGACGATATATGCTGTAGGAGAACAACAGATGTTCCCCGATCGCATCAAGTACACTCGCTTCAAGGTCATTCTGGAACGTTCCTTCTGGAATGTTCTTTCCCTCCGATACCTCGGAGGTTCGCTCAGTCACTGCGTTCGGGTCTCGGCTCACGTGCCCTGTACGGGACTCCTCTGACCACGTTAACGTGACAGGCTCGGGCCCACTGCTCCCCGCCTCCTGGCCCTACACTGAGTCCCTTTGTCTCTCTGCCTCCTCCCCTCCCCCACCCCCATCACCCCCAAATGCGAGCTCTGTGCCAGCAGGAACTCGGCCCCTCACCCTCACGCCCGGACGAGCGCCTGGGTCCCAACCGGCATGACATGACTCCTTTTTAAATTACTGTTTAAAGAGTGAGTCATATAATGCAGCCTGTTTCACAGCGTGATGTCATGTGGATTAAGATATTTTCCGGGAAAGATGACAATCACCACACGAAATTGTTAAGTGCCAACACCAGCACTGCGAATCATGCCATCAAGCTTGACGAGGACTTGCCGACCGCGGTGTCTCCCAGGTAAATGCTGGATTTGTATGTGTGCAAACATGCCTGAGTGTGTTTATTTATGACCGGTAGGTAAAGACGAGTAAATTCCATATGTATCTAAGCCATGTTTTCTAAAGACAGGCTCCTTTTCAGCATGGATTATAGAAAAGAGACAGAAGCGACTGTCCAGCTACCTCATTTGTCTAATGCTAATCGATTACTGTCGATTATAAACTGTCAGCTACTGTATTATGATTTTTCAGCTTGTGTTTTTGTTTATTTTGGTAGTCTGTCTTCTCAGATTTAAGTGGCAATATCCTGCATGCGTAGTCTTCATCCAACGAAATATGACATGCACACGCACGCTTCCAGTGGCGGTCACACAGTAACCCAGGCCCGTGCGTGACACAGGGGAAGGGTCCGGGAGCTGAGAATGGACAGGTGAAGCCGGGCCGCGAGGCCAGGCGGGGCTGGGGCCCGGCTGCCTGCCTGACACCTCGCCGGCCACAGCTCCTGGCCTGGTGCGCGCCTCCTCGGGGCATCCTTGACTTGGTCATCCGTGCCACGCCGCCTCGCGACGGTCAGCACAGCGGTGCCGTGCGGTGCGTGACACACGTGCCTTCCGCCGCACCTGGAGGTCCGGGCCCCGGCGGCCGAGCGGGTCCTGCGAGGCGCGCGGCACTGCGTCTGCGCCACGTCCCCCGCGCTCCCTGCAGTCGAGTCGCCGGCGCGCGCGGCGGGCCGGGGTTTCCGCCCCCACGCCCGGTGGGCCACCGGCAAGGACATGCTCTGTGCACGCAGCACGCAAAGCGCGCTGGGAGCCCGCCCGACGACAGCGGGTGGCACCCGGCAGCGTCCGCCCACCGGGGCCAGGCGCTCCCAAGGCCACCGTAGACTCATCAGCAAAGTGCCCACAAATGATCACGCGCGTCGCTCTGGTTAAACGTTACCGTAACTCTGCTACGTGAAGCCTGCGGTGCCAAAACAAAGAAGAACGTTCGGGAAGCTCGCTCCTCGCGGGGGGCGGGGAGACAGGGCACGGGGGACCGGCAGGGCCAGCCCCAGGCGCGGCTGGACGTGCCGGCGAGGAAGCGCGTGCTCACCTCCGTTCTCGTCCGTTCCCTGTGCGCCTCTCACCCACCCCCACCGGAAGGCGGGCGACAGCTGTGTCACCCAGACAGGAGCTGGAGACGAGGGGGCGCTGGCCCACCGCAGGCCCCCGCTTCTGCCCGCCCGTGCTGTCGCCCGGACTCCGGCCACCGCCTCCTGCGTCCCAGCTCACCGCGTCCCACTCCCCCCGTGTGATGCCCCAGAGCTTGAACACAGGCAGGAAGAGTCACCACGAAACGCTCACCGTGTCATAGAAACCCCACCCCGTCCTCACCCAGCCCCGAAACACAAAGCCAGTTTTATTGACAGCAGGTGAGCGCTCAATTTACAGAGGGCTGTGGGCATTAGAGCAGGCTGTTTTATGCGTCCGACATGAATACTCGGGTGGGTGAGCTGTCAGGGCCCGGGTTTAAGTGTGATTAATGCCTGGCACTTGGAAAGCCTCCAAACTTATTAAATCTGATGGAGTAAAACAGCATAAGTTTCTCGTATTATTTCCAAGAGATACGATGAAACGGGATGGCGGCAGTGAATAAAACGAGAAGGCGGCCAGGGCGCGGGGAGAGGGAGCTCGGTGTTATTTGCAGAGACTTAGCAGAGGGAGTGGGTCGGGCGCTCGGCAAGTTCGG
Source organism: Eidolon dupreanum (assembly GCA_028627145.1). Lineage (NCBI taxonomy): Eukaryota > Metazoa > Chordata > Mammalia > Chiroptera > Pteropodidae > Eidolon > Eidolon dupreanum. The sequence continues at coordinate 73,221,163 of CM053514.1, forward strand.
GCAGAGCCCAGTCAGCCGGACCGCGGAGAGCAAGGAAGGCCGAGAACGAAGTGGGCACAGCCCTGCGGCTGCGCGCGCTGTCGCCTGCCCGCGCGGTGCTGGGCATGGGGCCCGCGGAACGCAGGGGGACGGGACGGAGATAAACGCTCCCTCCTGCCACCCCGAAATGAACTCGTCGGTGTCCACACACACGCGCACGCACACACACACACACACACGTGCGCACACACACACACGTGCGCACACACACACGCGCACGCACACACGTGCGCACACACACGCGCACGCACACACGCTGTTTCATGCGCTGCCCTGTCGTGGGAGCGTCCGGGGCGTACTTGACAGCATCCTCCCGATGACCCCTTTCCCCACAGAAGGCGGGAGCCAGCCGGCCCGAGGCCCCCGCGTGCGCGCGGCGCGTCCGCGGCCACCGGCTCACGCAGACTGACCCCGTCAGGCGCAGTGTCTGCTCCGCCCTTCGATCCGCGGAGCTCCCCAAAGGCCGCGGCCGCAACAGCAGCGTCGCGCGTTCATTCACCTCCGCTTCGCACAAAACAAACTTGCAGAGAAACGAAGCCGAAGGACGCCACCGGCCGCGCTGCGTGCGCCCCACCCCGGCGCAGCGACCTCGCCAGGCCCCGCTCACGCGGGGGGCGCCGGGGACGCGAGCGCAGGCGGCGGGCGGACCCCCGCGGCCGGTCCCGCAGCTCCGCAGAGACGCGGGGGACCACCGTCACCGGGCCTGGCACAAGCTGCCGCGGCGCTGACACCAGACGCCGAGACACTCAGGTACCTGGATTGACGGCAATTATTGGAGAAACAGAAACACAAAAATATTTGTAGTATCAAAGGCCCTCTCAGCCGATTACAAATCTCGAGGCAAATCTGAGACGCGGGGCGGGGGAGGGCGCAGCTCCCCAGTCTCCCGACTGATAAAAGAATAACAAATACAAAAAAATCTGCCAAACAACAAAGCTTCGATTTATTATACATGCTCATCAATTTAACCCAAAAAACCCCTTAAAAGCCTGAGGGTGATCCAGCCCCTTTAATACCCCGGCCCTAAGCACGCCACAGATCAAGGCCCAAGCCCCAGCCTGCTCCGTCTGCGAAGATGAAAGGCGAGAACAGGTGAAGGCTCTTTTGACTCATCACCTGCAATTAAGCCAAGGAAAACTAAGAGGAGAAGCGGTAAGCTGAACTCGCTTGAAAAAGACATCCCGGAGCAGGTGGACGCTTGCTGCGGCTGCTGCCGCGTCTGCTGACCCTGTCCCCGAGTAACGAGCCTTCTCCGAGGCTTCCTGCGTGTGGACGACAGGTCGCTCAGCGCGGATGTGCACGCGCACACACACGTGCCCACTCAAGCACACGCGCGCCGCCTGGGCCCTGAATGTAATTCTCTGCCCGTATTCAACCGCTCACCGCTCTGGGAGGCGCTGTCCCAGACAACACAGGTGTGCACGGAACTTGGCCTCCAACCAGGAAGCTCTTTCGAGCCTGTAGCTAACAACACGGAGCTGCAGATCAGAAAGCTGCCAAGGGAGAAGACGTTAGGAGTCCCCGTCACAAGGGAAAAGTGTCACCGTGCAAGGTGACGGATGTCGATCACTTCACAGTATGTCCATGAGACCGAATCCAAAACTCCGCTGAATAAAAAATAAAAAGTTCCTTCTCCTCCACCCACGTTCCAGTAAGTACAACTAATGAGTAAGGTGTTTGGGGAAGGCAGAAGGGTGTCTGTCCAGAACTCCCAGACTGGACCCGTTTCCCGGGACCCATCTCTCCACGGTTAGGTCTCCTCACTCTGAAAGAGTTCAGCGGTTCCGATAACGGCATTTCAGCACAGTGTCACGGGACTATGTTGTCATTGTCAACTTCCAGAAGAGTTACATCGTTGGACAGTGTCTGGTGGCCGCCCTGCTGGACAAGCTGTGTCCTGCGGCAGGTCGCAGGTGCTGTCTCTGGTCCATGGCCTCGGCCCCCCTCCAGCAAACGTCCCGTGTCCTTCTCAGAGACGGGAGGAAGCCCACAGCAGGTGACCGCCCTAGTTCCTTCCCACATGTCACAGTAGGGAGACTGTACGTTTTCAGCAACACGCTTACTGGTTTTTAAGGAGTTTACTAGAAAACAGGGAACCGACCCTTGATCGTGCAGGCTTCGCATCTGTGTGCTGCCAGTAACACACCCCAATTAAACTCTCAGAGAAACTTTGCACCAGAATGAATAAATGAAACGTTAATGAGTGCGATTAACCTCGTGTGCTATGAAGCTCAAATCGTCATTTTCTTCCGAAGATCGTTTGGGAAGAAGTTGCAGAGAACAGATTCCCTCCCGTGTCAGGGCTGTGTGGGGGCTTCTAAAGTTCCAGGTGCATGCGGCAGCTTTCGTTTTTGTAAATCGATAGCAAGAATCGATGTGAGCTTGCTTTCCCTCACTTGGAAGCTAATGGTGATAATGCATTAGGCCGGCAGAGAACGGCTGCTTTCTGGCCTCTGGAAAGTACCTCCTCCCAGATAATACTTTTTTAAAATCTCACGATCAATGAAGACAGCAGAGAATCGTGGCTATTGGGTAAATTCTGGCCTCGTGCTCGCCAAGGTCAGAGTTGAAACTTCTGTAACGTTTCACCTTTTCCGCATCTCCCGTGGAGCCCATCAGCCATGCTTTGTTATTTCTGTTATTTCTGGCAATTGTCTCACGCCTCTTGCTCCGCGCCCCACTACGAGGTGAGTGGAGCCAAGTCCCACTCACCTGTCCGTCCGCCCCAGGACAGTGACCCCTCCTGAGTCCAACCCAGCACGTCAAGTTGAGTGGAAGTGGCTGATCCCCATCCATGGTCAGAGCCTGTGCGTCCCCAACCTTCCTAAGCTAAGTGACCAGCGATCCAAAGACGCTAGTTTCCAAGACCATTGTATTTTGTCAAGGAAATGAACATGCAGACAACAGCATGCTGAACACACTTTTTTCCTTAAAACAAATAAAACCAATGTATCCAAAATAACACGGCCTTTAATCTCAGTGATTCTGCATTTCCAACCAAACAATCCTGCATCTGCTCCAGGTTTTCTAACCCAGCAAACACCTTCACGTCACTCCTGCACTCCTAACTCTAGTTTTAAAATATGAAAGAGAATACGAACGTAAGAAAAGTTCAACTAAACGGGTTTTCCTGGTAAAATCTCACAGAGTATGTCACAGACATGCAGTCTGGCTTCCTGCAGATAGGAAATAAATGCTTAACTCCCAACAAAAAAGAAACATGTGCAATTTGCCAGCTCAAACGAAGTGTGAATGAAGAAGGTATCAGGTAACTGACACTGTTTTTCTTCCCCAGGTATGTGGGTCACCTGACTTGCCAGTAACAAGTAAGTTACACGTGAACAGAACTCAGCAAAACTTCTACTAGAGTCTGGGGACAAATGTCAGATACTTGGGAAAGAAAGTATCTGATCAATGAGGACATTTCGTTGCCCGAGCAAAGGCAGACTTGAGATCAGACGAGAAGCTGGACCAAGCTTTCTGGTGCCCGCCAACCAGGAGATTTTACAAAACTTATCGTTTCCATACGCGATCCGTGTTGTTGCCATTTTGTCGGGTTTGGGGAAGTGGGAAGGTCAGAGCCTAATTCATTTCTTCACATTTGGTTGACTTAGCGACTTCCAGGTAGCTCATTTCTTTTGTCCTCTGTCGTTCAAGGCCACAGTGAGAGACACTTCCTGTTATAACAAATTCTTTTTGCGAAAGTCAACTAGAGCTACAGATGCTGCCTGGTTTTCTCTCATCGCTCACACTGCCCTGTACCTTGCCGCGGGGACATTTACAAACGCAGGGAAAGCGCCGAGCCTTCCGCCACCGGCTGGTCTTCGAAGCGGGGGGCGGGGAGGGGGGTGAGCAGCAGCAGGAGGGTCTTAACTCAGTTCTCTTCAACCATCTCCGCTTCGATGCCCATCTGCGGAAAAAAAGGACTTCACAACATTTCTTCTCAGCATTAACACCTTACGGTTTGTAAGGAGGGGTCTGAATCACAAGTCTCACTCTTCGATAATTCTCAACAGGGTCTTAGGTCAGAACCCAGAACTTTATCCGTTCTGAACACAGCCACACGGAGCAACGATCCCTGGAACAGAGGACGCCAGAAATGGCGGGAACTGAGGTCCAACAGTGTTTTGGACCTGTCTCTGGTGACCTTTTGTCTTCTGTCACCACCACGGTCATCATGACCTGGTGCTGTTCCCACAGATGGCTCTGCAGCAAGGGATCGGTGTGTCCCTAGGTTCTCATAACCTGTTTCCAGCAGCAAGGGTTCGCGGGAAGAGCAGCGGAAGGGGAGGGCACGGGCGTGTAACCATGGCAAGGTGTCTGTCCACAGGCCACCAGCTGCCACACGCGGGGGCCAGCGACAGTCCACGCTCACGAGCGAGAGCTCCAAGGCTGGGCAGAGACGGGGCAAAGGAATAAAGAAATACACGACAACTGGCTCAATATTAATTCCAGACTCACGACAGGTGATGTGCTCCAAACATTTCATAAACATACTTGTTCTAAAGAAGTTATTTGTTGTGTCAGCTGAGGGTCCTTGGTACCAATTCAACACCAACAGGAATCCTAGATCTGGGCTGTAGCGAAGAAGGAAGTGATTCAGGCAAACAGCTCAACTGTGATACAGCACAGCTCTGGGGCAGCACAATCGTGTACAGCTCAGTGACGAAGCAGCAGGGCTGTGAGGTGGCCCCCGGGCGAGGGCCCCCTCTGGCTGGACAGCTCTGCTCACCCTGCCCGGGCCAGGACAGCGAAGCGTGCCCCCTGAGCCCGAGGGAGCCGACTTACACAGAGAGAAGGCCCACCCCGGCCCCGATGGGTCCATCCTCATGCAGATAAGGACTCCAAATCGTCACACTCTGATTGGTCCAAAAGGCACTGTCCTGATTGGTCAGAACGGAGCTGCTCTGATTGGTCAGTGGAGATGCTAATGAGGATGTAGCTGAGCAGCTCAGACTAGATGGGGAAAGCATCCGTCCTGTTGGTTGCAATGCAATTCCAGAAACTCCTTTGTAAGGGCCGCTGGGACAGCAGGAAGCGGTGCAGGCGGGAGGCAGGCCGCTTAGTGCAGGCTTCTCCCCGAAGTGCGGTTTGCGGGGGGCGGGGGGCCCTTAGCGATGGCTGCTGGGCTGCTTTTAAATGTGAGCCCAGTTAGCCCCCAGGAGCCCTCCTTGGTAGGTATCTTCTACCTCAGAGTCACCCGTCATTACCTGAAATTCACGTTAAGCTGGGCATCTGGGATTTTCTCCGGCAGCCCTGACTCCAGCTGACCTAGAATCCGAGATAGTCGAACCTACTTTCGAGACTTCCTTTGGGTTACACTGCCCAGCGAACTTGGACTTCCTTAGAACTCCAGGGGGACCGGGACGAGAACGAACATCTACAACTATGTCGCAGGCACTGACACGCCACAGGTGCTTCCTAGGTAAGAAACGCCGAGCGGAAGTCACGCCACCGGCCCTCCCACAGTTTGCTTCTCCCCCTCCTTCCTGCTTTCCAGGTCCGTCACCCGAAAAACGCCCTGAGCACCTCCAAGCCCCAGCTGGGTGCAGGGCGCTGCTGGGTGCCGCTGGGTGCCAGTGGGTGCCGGTGGGTGCCGGCCGTGAACCGGGAAGGTGAGGCTGCACGGGGCTGGCATTCCAGAGGCAGGAGTCAGGCAGCAAAGCAACACGGCCGGCCTGGGCCCGCCCGCGTCCGCTGCGTCTGCAGCAGCCCGGCCCCTTGGTCCCAAGTTTACACTTTCTCAGTAATTCCGGGCTGCTCCAGCCGTGAGGAATCTCTCCAGATTCAGCGTCAGGGAACGTGTGCCGGGCCTCCCTCCAGTGGGGCTCGCCGTGCCCCGGGCACGTGCAGGTTGGCTGAGCCTCCTGAGCCAGCACGCCAGAGGCCTGCGCTTCCAGGCGCAGCCAGGCTGCGGGCTGGCGCCGCCCCGTCTACAAACGCGACGGGATCGGCTCGATCGGTCCGCCGCTCCCCCGGTCTGAGTTTGCTCTCCGTCCGCCAGGCTACGGGAGAAGACTCTCCAGGGGGCTGGGCGCGAGGAATGCTCCTGAGCCCTGGGACGGCGATCCCGACGAGGAAGCGACAAGCCGCGCGTCACTCTCGGAGCTCGCGCAGACCCGCGACGCCCGGCAGAGACCTGCCTGGGCCGTCACCCGCCAGCGCGGACCCGCGCGCGGCACTCCGGTGGCTGCGGCTTTGGCCTCGTCCCCTCGCCTCTGCTCCTTACACGTGTTTTACGGCCTTTGACAGAAAGCCAGGTAACCTCAAGGCCAGATCCCCGCCGTCCCCCGCGCCTTCGATTTCTTCCTCCGCTCACCACCCCCGGCCGCCTCCGTCAAAACCCAGGAACCGGTTACATTCGCTCCCTCTTTCTAGAATGTTTGTTTAGAGTCTTCGGTCCTCGACATGTGTCCACTATTTTGAATGTGCAACATACAGACCGCTTGCCGACTTGACCTTGGCCTTTCCTCCCCAAAAGCCACCCGGTAATTAACTAGGGTCGGTGCCTCTGTCACCCACTTCCCCAGCCTTTCCGCTTTCGGTCCGTCAACCTTCGGCTTTAGCCATTCAACAGCCACGTGCCGAGTACGTGCCGCGTGTCCCGTCACGGGAAACAGGAAAACGAGGCGAGGCCACCGCTGACCCCGCGAGGGTCGCAGCGCAGCGAAGGACGTCACAAAGCAGGAGCGCTCAGGGCGATGCCGGGGGTCGCCACGGGGCCTGGAGAGGAGGCACCAGGCGAGTCCTGGAAAACAAACACCGCCTCCGTTTGGGGGCTGGAGGCGGCCTCATCCGGCCGTGCCCCCTGACCCGGCCGTTGAAGAAGAGAGCTGACCGTGCGGACCGAGGACGAGGGACACGGGTCGGGCCGGCGCCGGGGCCGCGACGCCGCGTCAGGCAACGCGGGCGTCGCGCGCTCATCTGCCCGGTGCTGGCTGCGCGCCGATGACTCCGCAGGCGCCGGGTCCCCAACGGGACCGAACCAGCAGGGCCCTGTCCTCGAACCGGGCCCGGCAGGGCCGATCGCGATCATGCGCGGGGATGGAGGCGGAGGGGGCGGGGGCCCGGGGACGGAAATCTGGGGCTTTGCACAGCGCGTCTGCCACAGAACCGCCAGGACGCACGGGGCAGCGGCGACAGCGCCGGGCCCCTCGCGCAGCCTCCCGTCCCCACGGGGCTCGTCCCGCTGAGAAAGCTCCGCGCCCAGGAGGAGCAGAGCGCCCACCTGGGTCCGATCCCCCCGTTCCCCCGCTAGTGCCCCTTCTCGCTCCAGGACCCCGACAGGCCCCCGGGGCGCGGAGCTGTCCCCTCTCCTCGGCCTCCCGCGGCCTGTGCCAGCGCCTCAGCCCGCGCGGGGTTCCCCGGCCTCGGCGGTTCGGGGATCACCAGACATCCCACAACGGGGTGCGCGAGCTTGTTCTCACGCGCCCTTCACCTCGCGGTACCTGGGGGCAGGATGCCCGGAGAGTCCTCAGAGAGGAGAGAGACACACAATGTGGGGGCGAGCGTCCCGAGCCCGAGAAATAGCAGGTGCCAGCGCCCTGGGGCAGAAATGTGCCCCACATGGCATGACAGGGACAGCGGAGAGGCCAGGGGCACTAGGCAGAGACTCTTCCAAACAGGGCCGCACTGGGATGGCCAGAGGACTGCTCAGAAATTCCAGCCGAGAAACAGAGGATGTCGGGCTGTGAGCACAGGCCTGTGGAGCTGGGGGGGCCGCCGACTGGGCCGGGGTGGAGTGGGGGCGAGGTAGGGGGGGATCCAGACTGGACCCGTGTGCAGAGGGTCTGCGGCTTCATGGTCGGCAGTGGCCGACTTGGTTGCGGGCGGGGGCAAAGCGGCCGAAAATCAAGAGAGACAGTGAAATCCCTGAGCCTTTGAACGCACTCCTGGATGGCTGCCAACTGCGCAGGCGCAGGCAGACCAGCGGGGGCCCGGCCAAAAGGAAAAATAAAAACAGAGCGGAGGTATCAGTGGCTCTCCGTTGCGGGCATGACATTCTGAGCCCAGGCAGGATAACTTGCCTACACCCTCGGAGGGACAAGCCAGAATCACGGTCACTTCGAGGTATTATCTAAAGTGTCCAGTTTTCCAATACAAATTACAAGACATGAAAAAAAAAATTAGAAAAGTAGAACCCATTCTTGGGGGTGGGGAGGGGGGAGCGATCAATAGAAAGTAACTCTAAGTGGTCCAAAAGTTGAATTTAGCAAAGATTTTTTAAAGCTATTCTCAAAGATTTGAAGGAAATTAGGTTCAAAGAACCAAATGTGCTGAGCGTGAGTGGATAGAGAGGGAACAGACAAAAACTGAAATTGTGAAACAGAACCAAACAGAAGTGGCAGAAGCGAATCGAACCATATCAATAATTATAGTGAATGTAATTTCACTAACCACTCCAGTCAAAAGGCAGAGTCTATCAGACTAGAGCTAAAAGCAAGATGTAACTAGATGCTGTTCACATGCACACTTAATTTTTTTTATATAAATTTATTTTAGGCAAGGCAACCCTTGGTTGACCTCACAGATTGCAAGGACCTTGTCAGCTTACAATCCCTTGTTTTTTATTTTTTACACCTACAGCACCTGGTCTTCCTAGGTGGTCTCCCATCCAAGTACTAACCAGGTCCGACCCTGCTTAGCTTCTGAGATCAGAAGGGATCAGGCTTGTTCAGGGTGGCATGGCCATAGCCCTCACATGCACATTTTAAATTCAAAGATACAAAGGTAGTAAAAGTGAAAGGATATGCAAACTCTGGACATGGGACAGCTGGAGTGGACATATTAATATCAAATACACAGTTTTTAAGCTAAGGAGTAATACTCAAGACAAGTACATTTCATAATGATGAGATGCTCGAAATAGCAGAAATATATAAACATATATGCACCTAACAATAGAGCTCCAAAATACGTGAAGCAAACACTGACAGAAATGAAAGAAGAGACAGACAAATAAGTATAGCTGGAGACTTTACTACTCTTCTCTCCATAATTCATAGATCAAGTGCACAGAAAACCAGTGAGGATAGAGAGATTTAAACAACACTATCAAACGATTGATATCAATAAAACACTCCGCTCAACAACAGCAAAATATGCCAAATATTCGGCATCTAACAGCAAAATAGTCTTTTCAAAAGCACACGGAACATTCACCATGACAGACTATATGCTGGGCCGTAACACAAGTCTCAACAAATTTAAAAAACTGAAAGCGTAAAGATGATGTTCTCTGGCCACAGCAGAATTCAATTTCAAGTTAATACGAGAAAAAAATATTCCGGTAAATTCCCAAACATGTGGAAAGTATATGAGATACTTACAAATGACCAACAAGTCAAAGGAGGAATCGTAGGAAAATAAATGAAAATGAAAACACAACGTGGGAAGAATCCGTGGGATGCAGCTAAAGTCATGCTTAGAGGAAAATTCATCACTCAGAGCTTGTATTAGAAAAGTAGAAAGTCTAAAATCAACGGTATAAAATTCCACTTCGGGAGGCCATAAAAATAAGAACAAATTAAACCCAAAGTGAGAAGGAAAGAAACATTAAGATAGTGCAGAAATCAATGAAATAGAATATAGTCCAGCAATAGACAAAAATCAATGCAACCAAGAGACGGCTCTTTGAAAATGTCAATAAAATGTTTAAACCTTTAGCTAACGTTATGAAATAATATACGCACGTTACTGCTGGGTATAGAAGATGGAAAAAGGGTTAGCGGTTTCTTATTAAAACAAACATGCATTTGCCAGCAGACCCATCAAGCCCACTTTTAGGCACCTACCCAAGAAAAGTGAAGAAATACATCCTCATGGAAACTTTCACGTGAACACTCACAATAGTATCCACAAGAGCCAAAACGTGGAAAGGAACAAAAAGTCCCTCAACTGGTGACTAGATAAACAAAATGTAGTCTATTCGTGCAATGAAATATTCAGCAACAAAATGAATTGACCACCAACACGTGCAGCAGCCTGGGTGAACCTCAAAAAGGTCATGCTCCCAAAGGAGCCAGACACAGAGACTGTGAACTGTGCGACCTGCTTCCGGCAGGTCCCAGGAAAGGCGGAACTATGTGGAAATCAGTGGGTGCAGAGGCTGGGGTGGGGCAGGTAGTGACTGCAACGGGACATGAGGAATTTGGGGGCAATGGGAGTATTCTAAAATTATAGTTGCATGAACACTTTTATCAAAATGTAGTGAACAGCGCATGTGAAATGAGTGAGTGGTAGTGTATGTAAATCATTCATCAATAAAGCTAGTGTGTGTGTGTGTGTGTGTGTGTGTGCGCGCGTGCGCACGTGTGTGTGTGTGTGTGCAGCCCCACACTGCTTGCTTGGTCAAGTCTACCTGCACCGCTACCCGGGGCCTCCACACCTGGCCCTCTCCGATGCTTCCAGCCCCCTCACGCATTACCGTCCTTCCTACACCTGCTCCTTGATAATCCCGGATGTCTTATCGTTTTCAGTCCCCGTTATTTGGTCCTCTGATCCAGCTTCTCAAATCCTATTTCGCCATCTGTGGACCCTCGAGTCCTGGTCATCTATCAAAGCCAAGCTCACTTCGCCTCCTGCCAGGTTCGTTTCTGGTCCCTTCTCTCTCCTTCCTACCTCTCCCGCCGGTGTTCCCCAAACTAGGAACGGTATTTCCCTCATCAGAATCCCCCCTGTCCCTGCTGGCTCCATCCGCCTTCCCTGAGACCATCTATCCCGGTTTTGCGTAAATGCCTTACATTTCCCTTGCAGAGGGGCTGCTACGTCGATTACTCTCACTGTCCAAATAACACTGGTCATGACAAGCTGCAATTGACAAACATCACCGAGCAGATTTCACCTCTGTCATCTGCTCCCCGCCTGAAGCTCCAGCTGCTCATGATGGGCCTCCCGATTGACAGCGGTTCGAGGTCTTTTCTCAGCGCCTTCCCCCATAGCCACTATAGGCCTGGTGGCCTCTGTCATGCCTGACACGCCTGCAGCCGCTGGCCTCTCCACGGTGCCTACCTCTGTGACCAGGCCCTCCGACATGTCCACCTCACCGCTCACGCAGTTTCACAAACACCTCCCTGAGGACAGTTTTCAAATCTCTGTCTCGGTCCTTAATTGTCACCCACCCACCAGCCTTGCATCTCCCTCTGCACCCTAACTCCCCCTCCGTCGCACCCTGCCCAGCAGAACCGGGGCTCCACGAGCCAGCCCCAACCACCTCCCGGCCCCACCAGCATCCCTCCGTCACCGATGTTCAAAGGCTGGAGTTCGTAAACTTACATGTCGTGTGCGTTTGTCTCACCCCAGCTATGTGGCTGTGAAGACACACGAGGCCAACCTCACTCTTCACATCTCAACATAATCAAGATGGTACCTATCACGTATGGGAGCAACAAATCTTCTTAAATTAAAATGCCTTACCTTTGTCTCTATAGCCAGTGACTCTGTGACGTGTCCCTTTAAACTGTCTCTTCCATTTGTGGCTTCCTTTCCCTTCTACACCTGCTGCCCCCGATGCACCTTGCACTTGAATTACAGCCAGAGTGTCGTGAAATGCGGGTCGCCTGTGTACAGGCTTGCCTCTCAGTCAAACCCTTAATGCTAGATTCATATTTCATGTCAATCTTCTGGGCCCGAGAAGCGTTTTTCCTATCCTTTAGGATGTGGCCCCGCTTGTCCCCTGCAGACCAGGAGTTTTTCCTCGGGTCTCTCCGGAGTCCCGGCCCTCACTCACGGTCTTTCCTGTAACATCCATCCGCCGGCTCCCGCACTACCCACCGCATTCCCATCCTGCAAGCCCCAGATCAATACTCCCTCCATTAGGAGGCTGTCCGCCTCTCCCAGCCGGAGCGGTCACTGTCTCTTACTGTCCTCGTGACATTTTAATATTTCAGACGTGAGCATTTTCTACTTCTGACAAGGTTATAAGTCCTCGAAGTGGAGGGCGGCGCCTTCTAACCCCCAGCACGGGTTCAGGGTTAGCATGAGCCGGCCGGACTGCATCCACCTAGGCGGCGCCCGGGGCTCCTGGGCGAGGAGAACACGGCGAAGTGTTGGGGACAGAGAAGGCATTTCCCGGATCCCCGCGCTGCTCCTTTCATGTAAGTATCACTCACGTTAGAGCCCCAGATAAGCCCCCGGGTCAACAGCGCTATTGTTTCCATTCGTTACATTTGTTTACCCGAGAAAGTTTCCCAGAGAATTTTATTTATGAAATAATGTGGGGGGAGGGAGGAGGGCGTGCACAAATGCTTGGGACAACCAGGTTGAGTACATTGAAAAGGAGCCTTGGAACCATGGAAGCTTGCGCCCCCACGAAGGCCCCCAGGAGCCACGCAGAATGCGGGGGCAGCCGGCGTGGGTTTGGGGGTCGGGGGAGCCTCGCAGAAGAAGAGCCGGTAAGGAGCACACCAGCAGGGCGGGCGGCGGCACGGGACAGACCCGGCGACGCGAGGGGACTCAGGCCCGGCACAGGCGTGCTGTCACACCCGGCACGCTCGTGCCAGCCGTCCGCGGAGGCGTGCGCCCCGGGCCCACGGCTGCGGCACCTGCGCGTGTGCGGAGCGCGTGGCCCCGCGACGGGTCACCCCTGCTCCTCCGCCTCCGGGAGGCGGCGCGGCCTGCCTGCGCCTTGGTCCCTCGGAGACCCGGGCGTGACAACAGCGCTTGCCCCCCTGGGTGGCTGCAGCACATGACAGGCCAGCGCGGGGCCCGGACGGCCTGAGCCCTGCACGAGTGTCGCCTGCGGTAACACGATCGCTGTTACGTAGCCACACGACCACATGCCACCTCACCCCACCGCGTGGCGTCACTCACTCTCCCCAGCCCTGTCGCTCCCTCCACAGAGCTCAGAGCTCCACCGCACCCGGACCGCCTGGGGGGTACAGACGCCGCCATGGCCTCGGGCGAGTATGCCAACGCTGATCACTGGGAGAAAGCTCCCCTCGACCTTAACGGCCTTCACCGATAAATGTCCCTGCATTGTCACCAAGCTGGGATGTTTCTGTCCATTTAGCTTATTTGGCTTCCACCTTAAATGCAAGATTTACCTTTTTCTTTCTCCTTCCCCTTCTCATCTGTGCTCTGAATTATTTGAAATTTGTTCCATTACCTTAACACTTCTTTTAATCGTAGGCCTGCAGGGCATATTAGTTTTCTGGGGCTGAGTACAAGTATTTTTAGCCTCCTAATGCTATTGATTTAGTTACTTTTAATTTGATGATCTGTACTTGACATTTTTTGACCTTATGTTCAAATCCAAAGTCTTCATTATCATCACCCTTAAAAAAAATCACAGCTAATATTTCTCTGATTACTGGCCAAATGGTGTCACTAAAGAAAACCCAGATGTCAGACACAAAGCTACTAAATATCGAACAGACTATATTGGAAGAAAATACAAAGACATGTGGCTAATACAATCCTATCTTTAGATAAACTCGATCTTCCTATCCTAGTCGAAAACAAAAATGTCAATCTCATAGGAGAAATACATCAGGAGTGTTTATCATGTGCCAGAAGATAGAGTTATAAATAAAAGTAATTCTGTGCCCTTGCAAAACATCGTGACACCAGTAAATCATTATGTTAGGAAGTAGGATTTCGTCCTCTGTGCTGGTAATTCTCCCATCCCTTCGAGATGGCTTATCAAGGAACAGGGACAGAGAGGCAAATTAAGCCTCTGGCATCCTTCCTGGAACGTCTCTTTTACCTGGTGCCTACAGGTATTAACTTTGTGTCTCTCCCACCTGGTACCCGACGATACGCCTTACCTTTTCAAGAGCACTGACTTTTAAAGAAGCCAGCGACCATGAAGAAGTAAATATATTTTTCTCTCTAGAAATGAAGATAGGAAGGACTTCACAAAGAAATTCATTACTTTAGAGAGTTTCAAATAAAAATCCTTTTCAGGAGAAATAAATACTGCAAAAGGCAAGACACCATAAACAGAGAAATTAATACATATGCAAAATACCTATTATAATAAAAAAGTTGGATCAGCTCTCTCAGGAATTTACTAAACCCCAGTAGAGTTTGAGTAGCAATGACTGTTTACTTCATACAATTACACCTACAGAAAATTAGAATTTCCAAGAAACAACAATTACTCCCTGCATCCGTTTGCTTTGCTCATGCAAAAACAGGCGGCCACCGTATCAACAACGTGCAACTGGAGGAACGACGCGCAGCGCTTGGGACCGCGTCCGGCACAGGGGACGCGCTCAACGAACGTCAGTCATCTCAACATTGAACATTTCAAAAGCCTTCACACATGGCATCGCATCTGACCTTCACATGACGACCTTGAGGCCAGTAGACCGCCTCGGCGCATCCTTTTAGCAAACGCCGTGCAGCATCCGTCCTGCAGGGGGCGCTGAGCGGGCCCGCACGCGGCGCAGGTGCTCAGCCTCCGGGCGCGCACGCGCCGGCAGCCAGGTAACGACGAAACAACGCAGAAAACGCACAGGAAAGCTTTCCTCGGGTGCGAGACACGAGTGACGGGCCACTGGTGAGGGCTCTTTCCAGGACGAGGCCACCTGCAGACGCAGGCGGAGCGGGCTGCGGAAACGGGGTGCGGGGCAGCCGGCCTCGGCAAGACGCACGCGAACGGCTGCCGCTTCTCCTCCCCGCCAGGGCGTGGCAGTGACCAGAACCTTAACCGTGCCCCTCACGTCCCAGCTCCGCGGCCCAAACGAGTGGATCTGAGCCTGTTTATTTTGCTTCTTCCATTGCCAGACAACACTCACCGCTTTGTACCGACCCGACACTCAGGTAACGCCGTGTACTTTCCATTAATTAGCTTAATTAGTGTATTTGTCCCACTTGGGCTTAACCAGCGTTAGAAGGCTCATAACATCCGGGTAGTGGCTGCACCACGCGTGGCGCGTACTTGAGGCTTGATTGCCTTAAGCAAGTCAAGAAGGAAGAGCAGAGAAAAATGAGAAAGATGCAGGTACGGTCGAAGAAAAGACAGGACACGCACTTCTTCCACACACAAAAAATGGCAAGACGAAGAAAGGCCCCCAAGGAAAACCCAGGAGCCAGCGACAGGACTGCACCCCAAGAGGCAGAATGCCACTCCATGAGATTCCCGTCATGCCGACGTGCGTGGACGCACCACCCGTGCGCTCCTGCAGTCCACGTCTTTGTGGCTTTAGTAGCAAAATCTCCTGACATAGAAAGAGCCAGTGACCTATTTTCTGAAATTAAAAAAAAAAAAAAAGGGTGGGAAATCAGGGGGACAGCGGCACTGCAGGCAGCCAGTCCGGGAGGGGGACACATGCCAAGGGGCACGGGGTCACCACGCTGTCGCCAGAGAGGAGCAGGCCTGATGGCTTATGAATGACATCAGCAACGACGACAGCCCACACTGAGCTGACTCCACGCCTGGCGAACGCCGGTGAAGGACCAGAACCAGGGGCTCCGCAGCCCATTCCCCGCAACCCGTCTCTCAGGCAAAACTGGCCCCACCCCACGCCCCGCGCCTCAGCATTTCAAGCCAGTGTTGGGGCGCTGCGGGTCCAAAATTGGAAGTCAGAAATATTGACGAAATAGTCTCCAGACAGCAAGTTCCCTAGAGGGGCTCCTCGCTTTAAGGGAGCCTGTCACATGACACAGGAAACATCCTAACTCACGCAGCAGATGAACTAAGGGAGATCCATCGTCTTCCAGAAACCAGTGCCCCTCCTTACTTCATCAGCACGCTCCTCTGCCCGAGCACTTGCCGTGCACGTCACCCACCTGATTACAGCGGAGAACAGTCCGTGAGCAACGCAGTCGGCAGTGCACCCTCATCACACGTGGCTAGACGCCAGCGACTCCTCGGGGAAAGGAAGGGCTGAGCTTGCGTGCAGCAGGCGCTCTATTAGGGTGGTCATTCTAAACGAGTGAGCCAGTGGGTGGGTGGATGGATGAATGGATGGATGATGGATGGATGGATGGATGGATGGTAGATGGATGGATAGATGATGGATTGATGGATGGATGGATGGATGGATGGTAGATGGATGGATGGATGGATGGATGGTAAATGGATGGATAGATGATGGATTGATGGATGGATGGATGGATGGGTGATGGATGGATGGATGGATGGATGGTAGATGGATGGATAGATGATGGACGGACGGACAGATGGATGGATGGATGATGGATGGATGGATGGATGAGGTAGCGCTATGAAGAAAAGCTGCACAAAGAGAGTGTTCTTGAACTGAGACAAAGGTTGACGAGAACTTGGACTGTTGTGGAAAATCCTGCAGAAGAAACAGCAAGGGGAAAACCACGGGCATAAAAATAGTTTCAGCAAGTACCAGGAAAATAAGGGAAGTAATTCCCATCGGGAGCCTCTGACCACTGGAACCAAATCCAAAAACTCAAAGGATTTTGGTGACATGCATTTGTTGGCTGGGGCTGTCGTAACAAACTGCCATGAACTTCAAGTTTAAGCAACAGGACCTGACTGTCCCCCAGTTCTGGGAGACAGAAGTCTGGTGTCCCTCCTGAGGCCGTGAGGGACGTCTGCACCCATCCTCTGTCCTCAGAGTGTCAGTGAACATCTTCGCCGTCACATGGCATTCTGCACGCACGTCTGTCTGTGTCCAAATTTCCCCTTTGTATAAGGAAACCCATGGTACCGGATTGGGGCCCACCCTGCCGACCTCATCTGCCACAGTCTATTTCCAAATAAGGTTATGGGAGATGCGACGTCAACATCTAAGTTGGGGGGACCCAACTCAACCCATAACAGCAGGCCATATTCTGACTGTCGCAGACCCATACGTCTCAGACTTGAGGACAGGGAAAGACAGGACTCTCGCAGCGTTTCCAGAGCTCCATAGAACATTCTCCATCCAACGCTCCTTGGTTCATATTTCTTGGCTAAAATATGATGTTTATTATTTACTCTTCTTTATTGCAGGGTGTCACCGATTTCTCCTTATGAAGAATGGCAGAACTCAATTAAGCAAATATCTCAACTAAACATTATTTTGGCGGTCTCCATTTTTATTAGAAAGAGGCAAGCTTCTGTTTAGTGAAGTCATGCTATATATTGCATCTTTATTTCCTTTAATATCTGAGTCCATAAGAACTAGCAGTCACCAAGCCCCGTGGGCCAAGCGGTGACGTGAGACCTTGCTGCTCATCTTGTGAGGCCTCGTAGCAACTGGGGGAGACGCCGTCTGCTCCCTTCATCCCCGGCTCCGGCGACGCAGTTTCTGCTCGCTCGTCCACTTAGGGCCCGAGCGAGGGCTCTGTCCCCAGAGGCTGCTGTCCAGCCTCGACGCCGGCCTCACAGACAAAACAAAATTTGCTTTCGGAATCAAGACTGAGACAAAGAAACAGGATTCTCAGTCACACAAGAACGACTGGATTTTGCTCACTGGCTGTTACTTCATATAACAAAAACAACGTCAGAGTTCACACTTTTGACAAGAACCTCCGTGACTGGGGAGGAAAAATAACGGGGTGCCAGGTCGGTCCTGGGGTTACCAGCAGATGCGTGAGTGGGAACGATCCCTGAGCTCTAGGCGAACAGTTTCACGGCAACACACCTGCTGCTACTGTCCCCTGCAACCCGTGCCAACTTCTCTCTCTTTACATTTGGAGAAAATTAAAACAATTTTCACTTCCAATAGGCTCTGCTGGCCCACGGATTCTAAAAGATGATTAAATGAGCTTACTAGTTAAATCTTAACATTAATAACTGTGTCTCCAGCCAAAGGAAGTTATAAATAGATCCGCTGCTTTTCTCCTTGAAATTCTGACTCTTATGAGCAAAATAAGTACTATTATAATTATTTCAAGTTGTTGCTCTAGATGGCCATGTACCAGGCTTTGCCAGTGGGTTTTCAAACCACAAGCTAAGTTGATGGGGGCTAATTTTGTGGTCCCGACTTCTCCTCCATCACGGAATAGTCATAATTCCACTTTTATCATGATCACCTTATAATTCTATTTTATTACATCTTGATAGTACTCATGCTTTTGCAAAATCTAAACAGTAGACTGAAGGTTGGTGTGACTGACCTTTCTAGAAGCACAGCTTGATGTGAGGTCACAGAGACAAGAGAACTGAGAAGGAGATTCAAGCGTGAGGAAATCAGAAAAGGGATTAGTACGGAGACAAGGAGAAAGTGTTAATTGTGTATAATACCTAAAAATAGACTTTTCAAAGGGACTCGAAGGATCACCTAATCCAACGCTTTCTAAAGACTGTTTTGTGAAACGTTATATTCACACAAGGTTAAAGGGTATCATACAAATTCGAAAGAGGGAAGAATCAATAGACGAATAGTTTCAGGAAATCTTGAGCTTAACCAAATTAACCAGGTTTCTGAATTTTCCTTTTTAAGGACAAAGGTTTGTTCCCAGGTGTGTGTGCCGTGAGGCCCCTCCCCCACAGAGCACGTCCCAGGCTGTCGCTCATAGGAGGTAACTGGGGCCACTCACGACGAACCCCTCTACCCTGCGACGGGGGGACCGCGCCCCGGGGGCAGCGGCGGCGCCAGGACCGGAGGCGGGTCTGCAGCCCCGCGCCGCGGCCTGGCACAGTGCGCCTTTCAGCCGCCGCCGTCACCCGCGTTCGCGGCCGGTCGGAGCGTGGGCCGCGGCCGGCGCGTGGGCGCCCTAGACACTGCGTCGCCCGGCAGTCCAGGGCCGCAGAGGCCCCCGGAGGCGCGGGGCGAGTCGCCCGCGCGTGGACACTGGGGACCGCCGCGTTCACCGCGCGCTGGCCGCGCCCCGCGCCACGTGCACGGCGCTGCGACGTCGTCCCCGTGTGCCAGACACGGCGACCGGGGCGCACGGAGGTCCCCGCCCGCGCGCCCCGCACCGCCCGCGCGGGGAGACCGGCTCGCGGGTTCGACGCGCGACACGCGGGGCTGCGCCGCGCTCAGACCCAGAGACGCTGGCGCTGCGCGGGGCCTCGCGGCCGCTGGGCCAGGCGCCCTCCTCCCACACCGCGCCGGGGGGCGCCCCGCGGACGCGCCGTCCCCCTGGGGGGGGCCCCACGGACACGCTGTCCCCATGGGAGGGTCTCCACAGACACACCGTCCCCATGGGGGTGCCCCACGGACGCGCCGTCCCCACCGGGCGCTCCACGGACATGCTGTCCCCCTGGGGTGCTTCACAGACACGCCGTCCCCATGGGGGGGCCCCACAGACGCGCGGTCTAAACCTCAGGTCCAGTTCTCCCGGGAGCGAGGGGCACGGAGTTCCCCCGGAGAGCGGCCAGGTGCCTGAGTCCTGGAGTGTGTCACCACACGGCGTCTGCTTTCCTCCTGAGCGCTCAATTAATCAAAATCATGACATTGGCATCGCTGCTTGTGCCTCACTGACTGCTCAGACGTGAAGAAGGTGTCTCTCGTGACTGGGTGGTGACGACACTCCGTGGCCACCCAGAGCGCTGTGGCAGCCACTGTGCCACGGGAAGCGCGTGCGGCGCGTCCCCGGCCTGGGGCTGAGGGGTCACACGCAGAGACCAGACGCCCAGAACAGGCGGAAAACGCGGCTCCCGAGGCTGCCAGACGGCGGCGGGCAAATCGGTTCTGCGAAGTCATGCTTCTGACGGGACCAGGGAGATCGGGGTTGAGCTGGGGCGATGGCCGCGGCGGCAGCGGTGGGCAAGGCCCTTCCGACGGCGGCAGACCGGAGGAGGCCCGCGACGCCCGGCGAAGCCTTCCCGCCCGGGCGGAAGCGTGCGGCGCTCTGCGGCCCCCAGGCCGGCCGCCCGCCTGGGTCACCGGGCACCAGACTGCCGCAAGCCGCCACCCGTGGGGCGTGCGCTTCCCCTCGGCTTCCGCCTCATGCTCGTCCCACGCCGGGGCTGGCGACCGGGGCTTCCTGTCCTGGTCGCTCCCACACACGAAGGTGTCTGTCAAATCCGCATCCTCTCTGCTGGAGTGACGGTAACGTGCAAAGTCTGGCCTTCCTCACCCCCGAGAAATCTCAGTTCCTCTTAAAAATAACCCCTGAAGCTAAACGTGCTCTCGGTTTTCAAAGTGACTCCATGGCCGCTGTTTCATATTCTCAGAATGTTCCGGCGAAACAAGAAATCCAGGTATCACGTCACCATCTAGTGACCGAAAGGGGACAACGAGGCCACGCTGCTGGAGGCAGAACCAAAGTGACCTCCGAGACGCCGAGGGTGCGGTCGGTGAGACGCGACCGTGGACTGAGATTAGGTGGTGGCCGTCGTTGTGTGACAATGACGTCCTGTTTACCTGGGGAAACGTCCTGGTGTCCAAACGACGGCCGTGCGCGGACGCTTTGGCGGCCAACGTGCCCTGCCGTCTGGGCCCCTGTGACATGCAGTGCTGCAGCGGAAACGTTACGGCAGCGCGTTAAGGACGGGGGTGACACCCTGCTGTTCTTTATGCCTGAAGTTTTCCATAATAAACTGAAGAAAACAAACAAACAAAGCATGCCATCAATAACGTTTCATTGGCACGCATCCTCCAGGTACCACTATGCACAAATTGCAAAAGCAGACCTTGAGATCTCGTGCGATTAACCGTGCTTGTCGGGATGGAACGAGAGAAAACGCACACATCTAAATTCCCGCATGATGAGTCTCTCGCCTAGGAAATGAAGGACAATTCTCCTTGCGTCCCGATAGAGAAAGGCGGACTCCCCTTGCTTGGTTGTGCTCTGAACTGTGTCACCACCACCTCGAGGAAGCAGCTGGGAGCCAGATGCAGGCACGCCCTTGAGCGTGACGTTTCAGGGAGCCCTCAGAAGGCACGCCAAGGCAAACACTGGCCAGCCTTGGCCTCTGGCCGCAGCCTCTGCCTCCCCTTCTTGCGCCTGCTTTCGTTTGTGACCTTGGACCTGCCCGCGGCCTGCGCCCGAGTCCGGCTCAGCTCCCGGCGCCTCACCGCAGGACCAGTGACATGGGCAAACCGGATTTACGTCCATGTCGAGAGGAAACTGGGACAGCAGCTCTGGGTCCTCGAGACCCAGGTTTGCTCACGACTCGTGGGACTAATGACAAAGTGGCAACGCAGAGACAAGGGCAGGGCGAGGTCGCCGCAGGCCGCGCACGGCTGCGTGCGTCCGCTGAAGCCCGAGCGGGCGCCGAACGTGACAGGACGTCGCGGCGAGACGCGGACGCTGGAATTCTGCCAGTCGGTCGTGGGCAGGCCCAGGACCCGACTCGGTGACAGCACAGGTCAGGGAGGGGTCCTGCCGTGTAGACGCACATCGGGAAACTGCGTCTACACCGCAGCCGGCGGCACCCGGTCAGCCCCGCGGTCTCCGCCACGCGCCTCCCGGGAGGAGCCGGCCGCAGCGCCCCCCGCAGCGGCCAGGAGCCCACCCCGCCCCCCCAGGCCCCCCGCCGCCCCCAGGCCCCC
>CM053514.1:73243051-73263252 GCA_028627145.1 Eidolon dupreanum
GGTCTTGGAAAAACCAGGTTCCCTCGCAAGAAAGGCCAGCGAGCGAGAGAAGGAAGAGCAAGCTTTCGGCCCAGATGAATGGGAGGGAGAATCCGATTCTATTTCTCTCGTCCCACAGACGCTTCCCGATTAACCTCTGACTTCCTTCCCAGGAGGGTTTTAAGAGGGCCCCTGCTCCCCTTGTTTGTCCCTGCGACTTAAGACAAACCCAGCTGACAACGACAAAGCACTTTCTTTGTCCCCACATCAGTTAATTTAAAGGGGACATGTTTACTAACAGCTTAATCTATGTAGTGCAAATACTCTTTTGCATTCTTTCCTGCCATCAAAACAAAACAAAAAAGCCTGCAAATATCACATGGAAGCTTCCAAAGTCGCAAGCCGGCCTTCACGGCCACGTGATGGCCCTGCACATCTCGGCTCCGCAAACTTCCTCCCTTTGTGCGATGTTGGGGCCAGAGGCTGGCGTTTTGAGTGGCTAGTCTCCATTTTGACCGCTTTGCACAGCGCAAACAAAAAAGCAATGAAAACTCACTTTGATCCAAAAAACTCCTTTCTCTGAGCCTCGGCCGAAAGAAAAGCAACGTTTACGTTCCACAGAAAACTAACAATACGCTTAATTAGACTTGATAGATTTAATAAGCAAACAATCGCTTGTAATTTCACCAACGGGACGAGCCAAGATGGTTTTTCTTTGGCTGTCACGTAGTTATATCGGGAAACGTTTGTTCGCACCAGTCACCAGCTGCGTGAGGCTGAAACATCTGATTTGCAAGAGAAGTACAGTATAATTTTAATACTGTACTTGCTTATATTTTACTTTAAATACAGAGTAATCTTTTAAATTGAATTTACCTATAAAACTTTCATAAAATAAAAATGCATGATCTCATAAAATCAAATCAGTCTTTAATTGTAATAATAAAAATTACATTTAAGTAATGGTGTCTCTGAGTTAATAGCTCCATAAAATAGCAGCTGAAAAGCCAATCTTTGCTGCCTGAGTGACGGTTTCTTTGACATTTCTGTAATTAAAAGACGAAGTTCTGATACGAACTCAAACTGTGCCCCGGCTTGGCCGGAGTCCTGTCTGCAGCGAGCGCCCAGCCTAGCTCCCCGGTCGGCGGCAAAGACACCCACAGAGCAGACACGTCTCTGTCTCAGAAGGCGTCGCGCACCTCGGCTAGGTACCAGGGTAAAATGGCAGCGTTAACCCAGGAGACATGCACACCGAAAACCCGTGCCGACGTTACGCTTCCTCGCCCAGAGACAGAAGCACTGTCGCCTTTTGTTTTGTTTTGTTTTGTTTTGTTTTCGCTGCACACCAGGAATGATATTTTCCCATATTGTACACTGTTATTGCTAATTTGTGGGTTAGGGGATTTATAAGTATGATCTCCATTTTTAATGCCTCATGAAGCAAGCCAGTGAGGAAATTCCATTTTATAAACACCGTTTATTTCTAAAGAAGGCTCCTATTTGTTTAAAGATTTAAGGTAACACATGTTACTTTTGTGCATCAACTGAGAGAGAGAGAGAGAGAGAGAGAGAGAGAGAGAGAGAGAGAGAGAAGAAGAAGAAGAAGAAGAAGGAGGAGGAGGAGGAGGAGAAGGAAGAGGAGGAGGGAGGGAGGGCAAGCAAGAAGGAAGGAAGGAAGGAAGGAAGGAAGGAAGGAAGGAAGGAAGGAAGGAAGGAAAGGAGGGAGAGAGGGAGGGAGGGAGGGAAAGACAGACAGACAGAAAAAGAAAACAATAAGGGGTGAGAAGGGGGATATGGGCAGAGTTAAAGGGTGACCCACGAAAGGAAGATGTTTGCAGATCATCTGTCTCGTTAGGGATTGACACCCAGCATTTATAACAACTCCAAAAACTCTACCACAACCAAAAACAAAACCCCATTCACAAACGGGCAAAGGCCTTGAACAGACGTTTCCCCACAGAAGGCGCACACAGGGCGCTGAGCACGTGAGGGGCCCCCCACTGAAGAGATGACCCGCCCCGTGGCAGGCCTGCGACCTTTCGCCCGCGGGGACTGAGCGTGAGCACCTGCAGGGAGCAAGCGCAGCGGTGGCTGCGACTCAAACCAGCAGCGGTGCCTGAGCCGCCTGCTCCAGGCAGCGGGGGTTCCGCGGCCACGGAAGACAGAGGGACAACGGGGAAGCTGCGGTGGCCGTGGGCGGGGATCAGGGACCCCTCGCCGCCAGCAGTCCTGGGGGCGGGGCGAGCGTCACACAGCGGTCAAGCCAAGGACCGCCTTATCCGGTCGCGGTCGGCAGCCGCCAGCCCACGGCGCATCTCGTAAACCGGGCTGGACGTTAGACGCCTTTGCTCCTGAGCTGCTCGGAAGACGTGACTAAACCAGCCAAGCGCGCGGCCGCCCCGGACTCCCCGTCGCTGCCCCCGCCCGCCCCACACCCCCCGTCTCCTCCCGGTGACTGAGCCTGGCCTTTGCCCCCGGCGACGACGGACCACGCTCCCCAGCAAGACCCACCCTAAAACTTCAAGTGCTCGGGAGAAGAAATGTGTGTCGTTCGCCTTTGCGGTCCAGAGTTCGCGTGACGCCTGTCCCGCACACGGCGTTCGACGGACGCTTGCTCAACTGGTCGCATGACTTCGATAATGTTTGCGCTCGAACACACTGACTGGCAGGCCATTCTGTAGCAGCCGCGCAAAGGGTGTCAACACCAGGCAGAGTACTGGGCTCGACGCCTCACCTTGCGGCCTCAAGACAGTTAACCAGCTTTCTCCCTGACCCCGGGTTTCTCTGAATCAGTGCCGCCCACTGCCGTCCACGAGCTCATGTGCCCACAAACCACCACTGTTATTCAACAGCACGCTGGGGTCTTAGCCAATTCAATATAGGAAAAAAAGAAAAAAAGAAAAGGCATATAGAAAATCTACCCTATTCTCAGATGTCACGATCATAGAAATACTACGAAACGAGCTTCTGAAACTAAGTGCGCTTAAGTTTGTAGGATACGAGATCAACGCACAACAATCATTTTTCTATATATAAGCAATAAGTAATAAGAAAAATTTATAAACAATACCATTTACAATAACTGCAAGATGATATATTTAGGCGTAAATACAAAACATATTCTAAAAACTATAAAACCCTAATGAAAGGAAGGAAAACCTAATTAGACAGAGAGACACACAACATTCGTGGGTTGAAGGGTCCCTGGCCAACCTACAGAGTTAATGCAATTCTAATCAAAATTGCAGCAGGACTTGTGTGCACCCATTTGAGCCGATTCCAAAACTGACACGGAAAGGCAAAGGGTCCGAAACAGCCAAACGACTGAGAAAAAGAAGAACAAAGTTGGAGGACTCCCACCACCCAACTTTGAGAATTATTATAAAGACACGGCAACCAAGACAGTGTGCTACTGGCAGTGAAGAGTCGAGAGCTCAGAAATAGCCCCGCACAAATACAGCCATGTGACCTCTGACCGAAGCACAGAGGCAGCTACAGGGAAAGGGGCAGCCTTTCCAGCAGACCCTGGACATCCACATGCAAAGAAATTAACCATGACCTAAACCCTACGCCTCACGTAATAATTAACCCACAAAGCAGCAGAGACCGAAATGTAAAACGTTGACCTATGAAACTTTCAGAAGAAATCAAAGGAGCAATTTCTGTGACCTGGACTTAGGGAGAGATTTCTTAGATCTGACATCAAAAGCATGATTCATGAAAACGAAGATTGAGAACCAGGACTTCATCGAAATTATAAACGTTCGTTCAGCAAAGGCACTGTGAGGGAAACAGAAGGATGTGCAAATCACTTATTCCACGAAGGACTTGTGTCCAGAAAATACAGCGTTCAACGACCCGATATTTTTTAAACGGGTAGAGAAAGACTTGAACAAACGCTCACCAAAGAGAATGCAGGGGTGGTAACTAAGCACCCGAATGATGCTGTCATCCTCCGTCTGGGAGGAGGAGGAACCAGACAGCCCACGTGCTGGCGAGTGCGAGGTGACAGGCCACTCCCCCAGGGCACTCTGGAACCCGGTCTGACAGTGTACCTCGCAGAGTGAAGCCCGCTCTTAAAAACGTATCCACGAATTATGAACATGGGCACTCACACAAAAGCCGGGACACGGACGTCTACAGCGGCTGCATCCACAGTTGCCCCAAACCAGAAACAACCCAAACGTCCACCGGCCTGGGACCGGGTGAACGACGTGAGGTGTGCTCCCCGGTGGGAGATATCTCAGCACCAAAAGGGACCCCGGGTGTGTGTCACGGCGTGAACGGGTCTCAGATGCACGATGCACAGGGGCCAGCCAGATTCCAAGGGTCACGCGGCGTTCGACCTCGCGACAGGCACAACCACAGGAGCAGACGCAGATGAGTGGCCGCGGGGGCGGGCCGTGGGGAAGCAGGGACGGCCGGCGGGCGCAAGGGAACTTCTGCGACGCCGCGAAGGCTGTGAACTTGATTTTGGCAGAGATTACGCGGCTAGACGCGTTGGTCGACGTGCGCGGAACTGTACCATTAAAATGGTATATGTATTTTTTACCTCAATATACTTGACAGAAAACATACTAGGTCGAGAAATATAAATTTATAGGAACGTTATTGCTTTGAAACAGGAGGCGAAGGGAATATCGACTAATGCCGGCATCCTGAATAAATGGCTACATTCATACGATGTATTATTTTGCAGCTATTAACGGTGTTATTCCACAAGCTTGAAGTTCCTCCTAATAATTAAACCTACAAACGCAGATCAAAGTGGCTGAATTTCTTTAAGACAATCGCAATCTAGAAGAATAAGAGAGAAGTAAGAGTTAAGTAAGTACAAATGCCCTCCATCCCAAACCTCTTTCTTTTACCTTTTTATTGATATGAGCCGTTGTTTGCTAAAACCATAGAGGAAATGGAAGTACAGAGCAATCTTGGAGAACAATTAATTTATCTCACAGTACAATCAACCCGAGCTCAATAAAAAGAATCTGAAACCAAATGTTCAGATGAAGATTATACGCCTTTGTTTTCCATCCAGTTTTTATGGTGTTTAAACAAGGATTTTTTTTTAAAGCCTTGACTTTCAAAAGGTCACATGCGCAGCATTTCCCCGAATCTTTGTCTG
This sequence comes from Eidolon dupreanum, assembly GCA_028627145.1. NCBI lineage: Eukaryota > Metazoa > Chordata > Mammalia > Chiroptera > Pteropodidae > Eidolon > Eidolon dupreanum. Next base: position 73,248,156 of record CM053514.1, read on the forward strand.
GTCTTACAACAAGGTGAGTTTCCCTAATGCTGCCTGAATCAGGTAAAAGGCATGTAGGGGGTGGAGGGGGGGAAGTTAAATAAAAAGCTATCTCGAATAGCATTTTTTTAAAGGCAAACATCGGCCTCGTAAGTATTAAAAGCACGTCCTAAAACCCACTCTGATGACAGTTTAAGAAAGCGGCTTTTATGTGCGGGAGCCTGGCTCTGCAGGTCTTTTAAATGCGGGTGTTTACCTAAAAACACAGGCGAGGGCCGGGAGCTGGCCTTGAAGAGGCGCCTTTTGACGGAACTCGATCTTTGACTAATAAATCGCCCCACACCCTCGTCTCCCCGAAAGGCCGAGGTCTGCTCGCTCACAAGAACGCACAAGCCTCTTTAAAGGAGCAGGGTTTTTTCACTCTGAGTCTCTGTACTTGTTGACTTAGAGTTTCTGTGAGTGACAATGCACATCACTGGGGTTTTTTTTTTAACTCTGTCATCTGTGCTACTGAGTGTTCTTTGACTCAGATCAAAGTTGGAAGCTCCTAGAAAGATACACAAACCACAGTGTGACAAATGGCATGCTGTGTTTGACCCCGCAAACAATAAATTACTTTCATCAATCCAGGTAAAGAATCCCATGTTTTCAATGCTAATTCTGAGCCTCGAAATGATAGAACTTTACCACATTCTCCAAGAGCAAAGAGCTTTCAATAATAAGGAAAAGACACAAATGAAACTCGTTGTACGAGCGCCGGTTGTTCCCTGTTCAAAGAACTGTGGTTTCAGCTCACGCTCGTCTGAGAAGCAGACTGTGCGTGAGGAGCGCAGCGCAAACAGCACACGTTAATGCGCCTCTGTTTTCTTAGCTGAAAAACAATTTGTCGTGTTATCTGTGCCCAACCCAGCCGCACGAGAAGCAGCCGTAGCGGTTACCCCACAATGCTGCGACCACCTATTTCTTTCCTGCGTCCACGGGGACCCTCCAGTGAGGAATGGTGACTAAGCAATACTGAAACAGGACAAAGCGTGTCCGGGTTTGCATGACGATGGCGAGGACGGCGGCCACAAACCGGGCGCTCGGCCATCGGCCAGGCCCTGGGGGAGTGTTTCACACCGATCGCCTACGTTAATCCCCACGAAGCTCCTGTGACCTTGACGTTCTTACCCCTGCTTTCCCGATGAGGAAACTAAGGCGAAGTACGTTAAATCAGCCCGACCGGCTCACACACACCTCGTCAGCGACAGAGCCTGGACGCCAGCCCAAGTCTCTTCAAAAGCTTCACTGTCCCAACAAACGTGAGTCTCTGCGACGGTTTAAGGGCCGATGGGTTGGTCTTTTATTTCAAAATCCTTCCTGGAAAAAAGAATCCTCCTCGTATATCCCTCGCTGAGAGGTTTACATGATATGGGCATTTTCACACGGAAAATTATGAAGGCAACAAGTGTCACCAGGTGGCTGCGGGGGGCAGTGGCAAGTGGGGCACGAGGAACCCCACAGTTAAAACAAGCAACACTTCTTCTCAGTTCTTGGAGAATTAGGCTTTTGATTGGTTTTAAAAATATATTTTTGGATTTGGATGTCCTGCTAAAAACTAAAAATCGGTACGTGAAAATTGAGCTAACATCTCAAAGTTTCACAAATCCTTCTGTCCCCTGGGGTGACCCAGAATAACCAGGAAACACAATCTGTGCAGTTTGGGCAGCACCTGGTGGTCACCAAACCCAGCGGACAAAGGGCACAGCACCGGACAACACCTACCGGCCCTGCCTCTGTCTGCCACACTGCGGGGAGCGGGTGACAGCACGTCGAGGAAGCCCCGTGCTGATGACAACCTGCAGGTGACAGCGGAAGTATCACCTCGGCTCAAGCTAAAGCTCAACGTCACCCGCGGATTCGCTTCCAGATACTCGCGCTTCAAGGCTCTACATGTCTTTTTTTAAGGTTATTATAGAAATTCCTACCCAAAAAAAGGATAACTTCCAATTAGGAGTCTAAAGCTGTCTTCCCTTCACGAGGAACCTCTGTTGGTGAGTTCCGACCCGCGGCAATGTCGAATGTCCTCGCCCACACGGACGACCTGCTCTCTTCCGCTGCCCTCTGAAGACCGCCTGGTCACTTCTCACCCCTCCCCGGGGACCTAAGTCACCGGCCGTCCACGGAGGGCACGCCAGCGTCCAGCCCTCCCCGGCGCCCTCCCTGAGCCCGCTATCACCTTTCCAAGGACTGTCCCCAGTGCCACTCTCCTCTGGGCAAGCCCTGCAGCTGGGCGGCCCGGCCAAGATTCCCCTGCACCCGCCAGTCACCCCCAGGTCTCTCGACGACAGTCAGCTCTTCACATGCACACACTCCTGCCCGTAAACCGCACTCCCCTGGGGGCGGGCTCCTCGCTGAGGTAAAGGCGTCTCTGTGGGCCCTGGTATGACCCGTTCACAAAATAGGCATTTCCTCAATGACGTGGAATGAATAAATGAATGAATGAGTTCAGTGAACAAATGACTCAAACACGAATTTAAAGGCACGGCCTCCAGCTCCCCTAAACCAGTTACACTGAGAAAAACACAGAAATAGACATCAATTAAAGTACGCATGGCAACCCTCCCCGACCAAACCACCGAGAGCATCATAATCAAATAGAACAATTTCAGAAAGAGCACTACCTTTGCACGTATCATTCCCTTATTGTCCAGTTTCTTTTCGTATTTCTATTTGTGTCCAATTATACCTTTTTTCTATTAAAGAAGTTGAAGCTTGGTAAAGTTTTTAACATTTGCTCCCGTGTTTACTCCCTATTTGAATAAATATCTTCAGAGTCATAAAGCATTTCAGGGCGATCGCAATAGGACACTGTCACAAAAGGCAGGGGGACTCTCCGTATTCGACGTCATGCTCCGCTGTGTCCACAAAGCGTGATGCCATGTAGAAGGTTCACACACCTGCCGCACTGACATGCTTTACGGTCACGAACTCACTGGCTTTATGATCCCTTTAAGGGCGGTGGAGAGATAGTGACAGTTATGACAATAGGATTTAATACAAATGAAAGTGTCACCAATCTGCAGGGCCCGCTACCTACAGGCTCATCACTAAGAAAGAGGATGGATCAAAAGGCGATGAAGGGGTGCCTCGTTATGGAAACCAGAGGATTTAAGTCATGCAAAGATAAATACTACCCCAGTGCCACGCACCACACCTGAAATTTTCACAAAAACATCGACTTCCCAATCATCTTGAGGCTGTGAAAAAAAAAAAAAAAAAAAAGACGTGAACTGCAGAAGAGCAGTTTAACGACCTCATTTTCAATATCCGATCTAGGAATTACCAAATTCTGGACTCATGGATGGAGCTCTCACTTAAAAAGTAGTAATGACATGTTTTATATGCAAAAGTTAGTAAACGACCATCGACGAAGCTGTTTTCTTTTTTCCAACAACCTCACACGTGCCTGGACAGAGCAAACCAGGGCCGGGGCCCGGCCGGGGCGGGGGGCGACCCTGCAGAGTCACAGGCAGAGGCTGCGCGCTGGCCTGGCCGCCACCTGCCGCCCCCAGCCGCCCGCCCGGCTCCCGCCCCGAGCCTCGCCCGACTCATGGCCCGTCACGGGCGGGCGTGCAAGCAGAGGCCTGCACACGGGCTCGGCCCGCCCGGCACTCCCGCCACCGCGCGAGGAACACGCCCGGGCTGGCTCGGGGACCGAGCGCGACACGGCGGAGTCGCCGCCTGCCCGGCCAGCGAGCGGAGCCGGGCGCCTCCGCTTCCGTTCGGCGACATCTCTTCTTGGTTTCTTCTTCACTAAATGACCTGGTCATCTGATAAATGAGGCCCGCGGAGACCACGCTGCCCCCAGCTCATCTCGGCCAGAGCTGCCGAGTCCGGGCCCCCCGGTGCTGGAAACCGCCGGGTTCGGGGCTGTAGGACAGCCGCAGACCCCGCACGCAGCGCAGAAGCACCGCGGTGCGTGGACCGCGGAGCGCGCCGGGCCGCACGGGACCGCAGGGCACCCGCCTGCAACCGCAGCCTCCACGCGTTCAGCACCGCTTCCAGCGAGGACAAGCCAGAGGACGCCAAAGACACCCCGACCCGGTCAGCGGAGACGCCCCGCTTCTCCCGAGCGCGTGGCCAGCTCCCCACACGCGCCCGGCGACGCAGCCTCCGCGCCCCACCGTCCTGGGGCCGCAGAGCACGCGCGCTGGCGCCCCCCGCCCCGCAACGCGGAGCCTGCGCGCTGTCATTCTGCCGCCCTGTCTTCTCACGTGGGAAGGGAGTGGAGGCTCGATCGGGGGCCACAGGGAGGGGCCCTTGGGTGCGACTGCGCTGGTAGGAAGAGGCGGCACGAGATGGAACCCTAGAGCGTCACATTCAACCGCATCCACTCGGACTTTCCAAGCACAGACCCATCACAAACGAGTCGAGATTCTTCAGCGTGTTCCCGACAGCTCTTCCACTCCTTCACCTGTAAGCCCTTCTCTTTCGAAGCTCTGTTCCCGCCACCAGCCTCCGCACCCTCCCTCCTTAAACCAGCAGCAGGTGGAGCTCCGCCCGACCCCCGCCGGTCTGGGCGTTTTCCTCGACTGCTTCGCACCCCGGCTCTCTCACAAGAGTCGTGATTTCCACTCCGCAATCTGTTTGCCTCATGCTCTTAACAGTTTACAGTGTCCTCTGTCTGTGAGAGACTCGCGAAGATGCCTAGGCCGGGGTGACAGCAGGCGGTGGGAAGGGATGTTTGCAGGAAGCTAATTTTATCAATGGTTCAGTAGAGAAATTTCATCATGAAACCGGAATGTCAATACTTCAATATTTTCATAATTTTCCCTATATTTAAGAAAGGCCTTTAAGAAATAAAATTTGTAGCAAAAAAAATTTTATCTAAGAATAAAACTCGATAGTTTTTCTTTTAAAATAGCATGGATGATGTGATTCCTTTATCTCAAATTAATTTTCACAATCTATGTGTATATAGGCACTGAAAATATGGCTATATGACATTCACTCAGTGTTCACGAAAATTATGTCTGGGTGGTGGGATTTAAGCGTGTGTGCACATGTGAACGTGTGTATATGTTTCTTATTTGTATAATTATATAGTGTTAGAAATTTTATAACACATCTCTATCATTTCACAAAAAAAGGAGTTACTCTTTTAAAAAAACAAAATTTGAAAATACACAAATGAAGATCTAAATCTATTCATTCAATAATAATTTACTAATAATTAAGTAAAAAATTCAGGGAAGAGTTTAGAAATGCATATATATCAGATAAATAGTAGGTACTGGAGAGCAAATTTAACAAGTCAGTCAATTCTGGGATCATATAAAGTAAAAGGTTGAAAAACTAAAAAGATAGAAAATGAGGGGAAAAAAAATACAACGAAAGGGAATAACAGGAAGTAACACAACAGGAAGACAGTTTAAACACATATAAAAGAAAGCCATACAAACGAAACTTATCTCAATTCACAAATGCTGGTTTTCACTCTGACACGTAAAGAGCTTGGATCTATCATGCCCGTCCTCACAACGAGGAAAAAGCGGAACAAATGAAAATCAACAACCCTTCCCAGAATGCACAGAGACATTACCCTCGGGGACATTCTTGTTGGAGCCTGTGTGACCTGGGGAAATAGCAATTCGTGCATTGAGCCCCCAGCTCAGCTTCCTGTTCCACATAAATGTCGGGTGAAAAGAGGCCGAGGGACTCTTCAAAAGGTGACATAGCCCAGGGATGCTGGTCCCTCAGAAAGAAGACGCTTGAAGCATGAGATGTGGGATGCTTCTCCTCCCCCAGGACCTCGCCGCACGCCGACAACGCTCCAGCGTCATCGGAGTGCGTGAGAACTACAGGAGACGCAGCATCTAGCTAAGGAGGAGCTTCATGGGAAACCCCAAAACGATAAAGGACGGGGAAACGAGGGCCCTGGAGGACCCGAAAGCTTTGACACAGCCGTGGTGAAGATTCTACAGCTCCCACCAGATAAAAATAAAGCTCACGTTAAAGGCCCACTTACCCAGTGCTCATCACCAAGACATACGTGTGGCTGCCAAAGAAAATGACAAGACATGCAAAAAGGGAAGATAGTTATAACTGGGAATTTCTCTTAGAGCTTTATGATGTTCCAGAAAAATACCTTAAAACAGATATAACGAATAGCAGGCACTGCGCTAAGCAGTTCACAGACATGAGGTTTTAATCTCACCGGAGTCCCAAGGTGGTGACAAGATACCTAGTGATTGTTTGAATTCTTCGCGTTGCAAGTACCAGACGCCAGCTGGCGGGAGCGTAGAGCGAACGCACGCATGCGCGCGGGAAGGGGCACGGCAGAGCCGCGAGCTTCAGACTCAACCCCGCGCCGGGCCCCGCGGTGTCGCAGGTAACCCTCCCTCCGGGACGCGCGGGATGCCCCCTCAGCTTCAGGCTCCCCTCGCCTGACGACAAGACAGCTGGCGCCACTGTGGTCGCGCATCTCTTCCCGTTCTACATTCAGGAGAATTAAAGGAGGGTCCAGCAGCTGCCACGGTGGTACGGAGCCCATCTAATTGGCCTGCCTGCGTCACCTGCCCATCCCAGTTCAGTCACTGTGGCCAGGGCACTGTGACGTCTCGACTAGCTTAGGCTGGTCCTGTGTTTCACCCCAAGTCTGCAGAACCCTCAGGGCTGTCGCTGGAGAAGGACTAATGGACGCTAAGGGGAGAAGTAACAGATGTCCTCCTTGGAAGGAACCCACAGTCGAGGGAAATCGAGTAACCCGCCAAGATTCAGACACAGAGGATGTAGGTCTAGGTTTACCGTGAGCCTACATCCTGAACCCGAAGTGCCCCCCGCCTCACCTCCATGCTGCACCCACACTCCGTCAGAGACTAAAACCCTGAAGCCGAGGAGACACACGGCAGACACAGAGACCCATCCGAACTCTGGAGATGAAGGCACACCTGAGGTGGAGAATACTGCAGAAGAAAGGATTTAGCAAACTTGAAGACACAGCAATAGAAATGGTGCGAAATAAGAGGGGAAAAAAGGAATTTAAAAATGAGCAGAGCATCAGGAAGCTTGACCTCCAGTGGGGTTCCGACCTGATAAACCAGAGCACCCCGAGTTGGACATAGAAGCGGAAAATGCAGTGAACACCACAGAGTAGCGCACGGGCTGTGCACCCTCGTGACCGGGTCCCCGGTCCCCTGCCGCTGTCAGCATTACGGGGTACCCGCCTGGGGGGGAGTTCAAAATTCAAAATTAGAAGTGTTTCTACCGAACGCGTATGGCTTTCGCACCACCGTCAAGTTGACAGGCCGCGTCAGAAACGTCTGCATGTGTGCATATGTATGAAGAAGTCCTGCAAATGTCACCGGAGTCCAGAGCAGAGAGGGTTGGGACAGGAGGCAGAAAAGATATTTGAGTAAATATGGCTGAAGTTTGGTCAAATGTGCTGGAAACTACACATCCAAGAAGCCAGATGTCCCAGCACAAGGCTGGAGAAGAAACGCGCATGGCCCCTACGGCGCAGGGCGCAGGGCGCAGGGCGCGCCTGGCGCTCGGGGTGCTCGGACCCCGGCGCGCGAGCGTGCGCGGTGCAGCAGTGAGCCCCGCGGGGCGGGCGACAGGCGGAGGCAGGAAGATGACCGTGCGCGGGGCAGGACCGGCCGTTGAGCATGCGCGCTGGGGGGAGGAGTGACGACCGGTGGTTGCTAGGCAACGGCGAGGCGCAGAGGCTGCGCTGAAGGCCGCGGTGGGTATGCGGAGCGCCGGCCCGCTTGCCTGTGCGGACGCCACCGAGTTGGGTTAAGGAGGAGGGTCGGGGAGGGGACAGTCCCCCAGCAGAGTTAAAAGGAAGGGCACAGGAGCAGAGCTAGATTAGGAGGGCCGGGGGGTGCCGGCGCGGGGGGGCCGCCGCGGAGTGCCACTTGGTGACGACCCAAGACACCCTGGAGGATTGGAGGATGGCGGGTGGTCTTCCCCGCGAGCAGCCCCAAGGGTGCTCGGTCCCCAGGACAGCCTTGGGTGACCGTGCCTTGGGAGGGCCGCAAAACATTAGCAGTCTAAAATCGATAATTTCCCAAACCAAACGCTACCAATTTCTTAAAAGAGAACCAAGTCCTGAGGTATGCTTGAAGTTTTTGGAGGATTTTAACCTTGCAGTTCTACATCTGTCTGTATGCTCCTGGCCACCCCAGGTGGCGTCGCATCAAAATGTGCAAACAAGGAATTCATGTTTCAATTCAGGCATGAGACAGTGTATCAAGTTGTGTTTTTAAATTGCATGTTTGTATCTCTTGTGTGCCTGTTTTTAATTAGCATGTTTATTAATTAGCTTAAGGTCACTGAGACAAATTGGTAACTAATTACTTTGACACCAGAAGGTGATTTTTTTACCAAGCCCCATCTCTTTTATCTAGGGGTTAATACTGGAGTTTATGAAAAGAACATTCCTATTGATTTTAGTTCTTAATACTGGACAAGGATTAAGTTTCTGACCTTATCTCTGCCACTGGTTATGTCGTCTGGAGAGTCACCTAATCTCTGCATATGTTTTCCCATTTATAAAATGGAGTTGGACTAAATATTTGAAGTTTCCAACTCTGAAATTTAATGCTACTGTAGGACTTACAAGGGACAGCGTTTTTCAAAGCTCTTACCTTGTTATTAAATCACAGTGGCTTGCAGTGTAGACAAGAGACAAAACTGCAGACTGCAGGCAGCTCGCTACGGTTATCAGACAACTCGTAGTGTGACGTCAGCTGTATTCTGCCGGGTTCTAGAAATTTTCAAAGTAGGAGAGATGCTGGCAGTGATCTTTAGCCCTTGAAATGCCTTCTCCCGTTGCCCCCACCTGGCCTGTCGCGATGAAGTGCTGGACGGATACCTTCACGCTGCCCTCGATCCCAGCACTGACAGGGAACGAGGCTGCAGCCACCACTGTCCCCCGCCATCGTGGCCTCGTGGCCGTCACCGTGGCGACCTCAGAGTCGCTTCCACTGTCCTCGCTCCACACGCGCTCCACAGAGGGTTCACCTGTCAGGCTAATTTGACGGAAGTGTCGATCCTCAGACACTTATTTTGGATTAATTCCTTCCTCGTGTGACACTTAGGCCCCCAGTGCTGTTTCCTGGATTACTGCAATAACTCACGTTTCTCCCCTTTCCAGCCTATTTCGGACCTTACGTTCATAAAATATACCCTTGTGTAAAAACCGAAAGGGCCGATTCCAAATTCTCCCTCCAGCTTTGAAGGGAAGTAGAGCCAGAACAACCATTTACGGAGCATCCTCCGTGCTCAAGGGCCCACGTAAGATCCTTCATGACGGTCTCACCCAGCCTGGTCCTGCTCACCAGGTTATACCTGCTTTAACAGGGGGAAACTGAGGCTCGGCTACGTCGAGTCCCCCGCCCAGCAACCGGGCAGAGCAAGCCCAGAACCCAAGGTCGTTCCCCAAGTTCGCACGTCTGTGTCGTGGAGACTGAAGTCGCCGGCACCCCCTTCCATTCCAGCGCACCCACTGTTCCCGTCCTCCCTAAGCAGTGAGCACGTGCTGAGCTCCCGAGTCCCTCTGTGGCTGTTGTACCCGTAGGGGCGCAGGTTCCTTGTCCTCTGTCCTTCGGGCCCCAGGATGAGTGTCACCTCTCGAGGCCGAATTCTGCTTCCCAGGCCCCGGTCTCTGGCCCGAGGGGTGTGCGCTCCCGTGTCACTCCATTCTGCCCAGCAGGGGGTCATTCCTGTGTTCACGCACCCCCAGCTCTGACGTCACGTTGACTATGTTTCCACAGTACAAGAATTAAACGAATGTGATATGATGATGACATAATTTGATATAACCAAGCAACAACTTTTCCTGATTCAGCATGTTAAAAAATAAGGTACGCGATCCTTTTTAAAAATATATGCATTGTTTTACTCATGAATATATATTTAACTCAGCTGTTACTCAAGAGTATAAAAAATAGTCTGCAAACCTTGCTTGAATGAGGATCTATCAGCTGTAGAATTTACTAGAAGCGTTTCTTAGCTGCATGGCAATTTTATCCTCTACGTTTTCACCAAAAAAAGCATCTACTTAAATGCAAGATTCTCTTTAATATAACAAGCCAGACTTACCTGGAGTCTAATTTAATTATAGTGAAACAGAATGTGTTCAGGCCTGCACAGCGTTTATAGGCCATAATGAATTTATTTGTATTATAATTAAGGACTTGGTAATTAAATGGAAAGCTATTACTCTGTCGTTAGCATAAATGACGATACCGGGCTTGCTCTGACTAGGGCAGCAATGCGCCCAGCACTGTTTACCGTTCGATCTGGTGTAGTCCGCTTCCAGGGCTGAGTACCAGACCCTCCATTTTCTTCTGAATGATACATTACCTAATGGCTCTTTCCTACTTTTTAGGGTCATTCATCCAAACAAGGTAAATTAGATAAATTAGCAGTCACTGCGGTTGCATTACAAGATCACATTTTACACGATCTCCAACTTCGAAATCTCTCAGTAGCAGATCATTCTAAGACAAATGTACCAAAAAGAGAGGACAGATGCAAATCTCTAAAAAGAAATACGAAAGCAGTGATAGATACGGGCCTTCAGAAAACAACGCGAGGCCCAAAAGTGGAAGATCCGGAAAAAGAATATGTTCTTGACCCGAAACCGCCTCCATTAACTTTAGGTAAGCTGATCTCACCATGCTTTGGCTTATTAGAGCTAAAGAATTTAATTGAGATTAATAGTGTGATTTTTTTTCTGGTACAGAAATAATCTATTTTAAGTTATAATCTTACAAAAAGATATGTATGTACTGAAGCTTATAAATGATGATGGGGACAATTTGAACAAGAAGATAAAAATTGTAATGATAAGTAAAATCAGTAAAAACAGTAGGATAAAATAAATATCCATTCATCCGCACTGACAGAAATAACCGAATGAATAACAGGAAAGAAAAAGCTCTTTCTTACAGTAGGATGACAACTAACGGATACAGGAGACGGGCTAGAAATGAAAATCACTGGAGACAGCACAGCAGCGACACCCACCAGTGACTCTGGAACCAGCGGGGACATCCCGTGGGGACGCAGTCGCACCGTGTCTCCCCACAGCTACGAAGTCATGGCCGGGGAGTGACCACAGCTTTACCAGGGTGACGCTGGGCACAGAGCGCCTTGACCAGCTGACCAAAGTGCCCGTCCCTGATCGTGACACATGCCGACGTCACGTGCCTCCGATCGATCGTGCTCTGAGGAAGGCACGGCCTCCCCTCGTGGGGTTCTTGCCCCGACACAGGCTGAATTCGGTCCCGAGGAAAGAGCAGACGAACCCAAACTCGAGGACGCGTCCGCAGTTCCTGGCCGGCGCTCTTCAAAAGTGTCAACTTAAGAAAAGCAAACAGAGACAGAGGAACAGTCCCAGACTGCAAGAGACGAAAGGGACGTGGCAACTGAACGCAGTGTGTGATCCGGGTCAGAAAAAAGGGACCCGACTGAGACTCTGACCGAGGTTCTAGGGTCGTGTGGGACAGTGACGTGGGGACGCTGGCTGCAAGGCACCGGGGGATTCTTCACGCTGTTTGTACAGCCTCGTGCAAGTCCTGAAATTATTTTAAACAGAAAATGAGAGAAGATTTTAAAATGACGCTGGGCGTGGAAAACAGGCGTGTGCGGGGGTGCCGTGTCCTCGCGCAGGCGTGAGGGCAGAGGCGCCGCGTGGCGAGCCAGGCCGCTGCTCGCGGGCTGCTGGTCCCAGCCCGAGGCCAGGCGGGGGCTTGGGGACAACGTCGCCTGACGCTCCAGCCGCGCCTTCCGCCATGCGCGTGTGGTTGGGGAGATCAGGGGGCCTCCTCACGGCCGGCTCAGCAGGAGGGATTTAAATTAGGCATCGGGAAGAATTTCCCAGTGTGGGAAATAAGTGAGGTTATAGAGGAGAATAAATCGGTCATTCTTTTAGGAGATCTTAATTTTTTTAAAATTATTATGCATATTGGTTACTATGAGGTTGGACCATGTGCTCTTAATTATCTATAGGTAATATTGATCTTAATTATTGTCTATACGTAATATCGATGACCCCTCCCCGTCTGTCGCCGTCACTTATTTTTATGGTATTTTCTTTGAATAAGGTCTTCATTCTGATCGCTGTTCAGTCCATCAGGTTTGTCTTTACCGTTCATGCTTTGGGGGACGACGGGACCCCGCCCTCTCGGGGGTCACAGAGCCGCCCCGGCTCCCCCGCTGTTCGCCCTCATAGTGGCGCCTTCGTCGTCCTCACCGCTGTTCCGCGTGTGGCGCCGGGAACGTCGCCTGGTACAAAAGCTGAAGCCGGGCTCCCCGCGCGGACCCGGACCCGCCCTCCGCCGCCTGCGCCCTCGCCGGGTTCCCGTCCACGTGGGAGATGGCGCGCGGCGTCCGGGCTCCGGTTCCAGGTCTGGCGACGCGTCTTAACCGGCAGGAAAAGACGCGACATTTGCCGCCGAAGATGGCCTTCGGGAGCGTGTCCTCCCGCCGCATCACACACGCGGGGTGCGCTTCGGCCGCGGTCTTCTCGGAGCCGGTCCTTCTAGACCTGCGCGTCACCCCGCTCCGGCCGGACGCGCCGCTCTGTCCCCTGGCCCGTGGGGACCCTCGGCCCGCTGCGGGGGCGGGGGGCGGCGCTGGCCTCCTGGGAAAGGGAGGACGTGCCCGTCCCGCCCTCGCGTCCGATGGGCGACGGGCGATGGGCGCCGAGGGGCCTGGACCGGGACCCGCGCCCCGCCCGGCGTCGCCGCGCTCGCGAAGCTTCTCGCACCCGGCGGCCTGCAGCTCCGAGCGGGCGCACGATGGCACCCGCGCGGGCCCTGCGTCCGGCCTGGCAGGGCCCGCGCACCCGAACCCGTCCCCTCCTGGGAAACGTCTGCGCTGTTTTCTTTACGATGTTTCCTCGGCGTTCTCTGTTTTCCTCCGGGGCGGCCGGCGCTTCAGACAGCGGCCCCGTTAGGCTGACCCCTCGTCACCTAATTTCGTCTCTGCTTCAGCTTACTGCTCCGCCCCCTGGGAGGTGACCTTGACCTCGTCCCCAGCCCGCGTTTGACTTTCACGTTGCTCCCCTTGCGCTCTGAGCGCCCCGGCCCGCGCTCCAGACGCCACACTGCCCTGCCACCCCCGAAGACAGCCGTGGCGGTCGCCCTCGCCGCGGGGAGACGCGGCGCTCCTGTCCCCGCGCGTGCTTTCCGAGTGCGCGTTCCTGCAGAAACACGCTCGGCGCTCGGGCCGCCGCGGACAGGCGGCGCGCACGCGGGTGCCGTGGAAGGGACGGGCTTATCCTGACAGCAGGTCTACACCATAAGCGTTGTTCAGCAAAGGAAGGACCTGGTGGACCCCCATTCCGTAAAGTCCCGTGGTGGCAGAAATCCGCTGCCTGGGAGAGGGAGATGCTGGGGCGGAGGGATACACCAGGTGAGAGGCGAGGAGGCCGCAGGTGACAGGTGAGGAGGCTCCGCGGCCGGCGCACGTGGAACTTCGCATTCAATGTTCCTTCTGCGAGCGAAACTGCCCCGCAGCCCTGCCTGCGGAAGGAACTGATTCGCGATGCTTCGTGACCGGGGCGTGGGACATGGACGTCAGGTACCCCCGTCGCCCCCTCGTGCCTTGCGAAAGCAAGAGTCCGTCCACAGCGGAATAAAGCACGCGATGTGTTCTGCATTAATGCTTACAAGATGTCATTCAAGTTATACGCGAGTACCGTCTCCTAAAATGTATTTTAACTCTTGTTTTGTGTTGTTTCACTTCAGCGCAGAAGCTGGGCCTGTTTGAACCTCCCCCGTTGCCGCTATCCTCAGACGAGTGGGGAAAAGTGAAGCAGAGGTCCATCTCCCAAGGGGACTCCACGCAGCCCTGCCCGATATGCAAGGAAGAATTTGAACTTCGCCCCCAGGTGTTCAGCGGGGAGATTAGATAAGCCCAGCCGCCCTCTCCACCCAGCAGACTCCCAATATTCTCACACGTGCCCTTTAATACGAGGCATTAAGCACCAGAAAAAGGTCCAAGGCTTCTTTCTAGTTCTTCTTGCAATGGGACCCTCAAGTACTTATATTTTGCTTTCCATTAATTAAAGTACATGTGTAAGGAGTTAAACACACCCATTAAACAGCTCTGTCACGTACCAGATATTTTCGATAGAATAATAATGTATATAATGGAATATTACTCGGCCATAAAAAAGAATGAAACCTTACCACTGTGACAACACAGATGGACTTAGAGCATATTTAAAGTAGTCACTTAAAAAATTAGAAATTTTCCCCAGATCAGGCAGCCTGGGTGTCTGGGCTCAGCCTCACCCAGGGGTGTCAGAGGAGAGCCCCTGCCCACAGAGAAGCCTGGGGGGGGGGGTGCGGAAGCTGGCTCCCTCCCTGCCCTCCCTGCCCTCCCTCCCAGAAGAACCAACTGCCTTTTTCTTTATTTGGTCTAAGCTTCAAGGTCTTTTTGTCACAGCCCAGAATATCGCTGTTTGGTGGGGAATTTGGACCACAGAAAGGGGACATTCCTGCCTTTAAAAAAAAAGAAAAAGTGATTCATATGACCCTAGAATGTATTGCTATTTAACTTTCAGTGTCAGAATCCTATCTCAAAAAGCTGTGGCTCTTTAAAATTTCAATGTAGTTGAACAAAGCCCCGAAAAAGGAATTTGCTTCCCCCTTCTGCTCCCCCCCTTAGGGTCTGCCCTTCTCTTAAGGTCTGCCCAGAAAATGCATCTACTTCATAATTGTTTCACTCTTAAACACACACACACATTTTAATGGCTTAATAGCAAACTTCATGTGTGCGTTTGATGTTTCAGATTGTGGTTAACTTAGTTTTCCTTGTTGAGATTATATACCTGTGCTGTGCTGAACTTGGACACGAAATATTATAAATATCAAGGTTATTAATTTGCTTTTTTAATTTTTCAAAGAAACAACACAGCTTACCTTTTAAGCATTCAAAATTTTTCTTCTAATTAATGTGTTTATGCTGCTTCTCTTCTGAACTAATTGAAACTTCAAACGTTGTGTTTGTCTTCCCGCGAACAGGTGCTACTTTCATGCTCCCACGTGTTCCACAGAGTGAGTGAACCCGGCTTGCCGCGCTCTGTCACTCTGCAGCTCGGGGGACGCCGCCGAGT
>CM053514.1:73263752-73288413 GCA_028627145.1 Eidolon dupreanum
AGTCAGGGCACAGAATGCGTCGGCACGGTACGAATGGAAGGTCCACGGTGGGCGACAGGAAAGGGCTGTCCCTAGCACTGTTCGGTGGACTGCACAGCAGGCGAGCAGCGCCATCCCCCGTGACGCTCTGGTCCCCGGGACGTCTCGGGCCGACCTCACCGGCAGAAACCCAGAAGCACTCGGGCGCTACACAAAACACTAGATTAGAGGGACTCGCTGTCGTTTCAAATTTAATATTTTAAAAAAATCTAACTAGTATCGACTGAAAGGTTACTCTGGACAACACACGCAGCTCTTCAGTTCTGAAAATCTCTAAGACCAGACATCAAGAAACCTTAAACTATCACTTCTCTAAACTTCTGAGAGGTTTTCATCACGGCAATAATGAAACCGTAAAATGTACTTTTTTATTAAAAGTACCAAAAACTTAAGAAAAAAGTAACAATACTTAAAGTTTTAACTTAAAAGCACTTGCTACACAAATGCATAATACTTCAAAATCTGTCTTTCTGGAGAAAGGTGTAAGAGAGTTTCAAGTGATATAAGAAAATTCCATTATCAAAGGTTGTTATTTAACTCTCCCAGTCAAATACTAAAACGCTTATTCCCACTTACGAGTGCATTTCTTTCACAGATAAGTCACACACGGGCCAGGTCGTAGGCTTGGTCGGTCGAGCAGTGGGTGGGCACAAGGCCGCACGATGGGGACCACCTGTCAGCCAGACACTCGTGCCAAACTGCACAGCAGCTGCCCCCAACTAGGACGCGACTGACAAGGTTTCATGTGTAATTCTTTGAATAAATATCTTTTTCTATTCATACCTTAGAAAAGAACTAAGGTACAGAACAAAACCTCATTTCAAGAAAGCGCTGGTTACTCTGCCTACAATACCAACCAACAGAATGCACGCCCGCTAGCCCACCCGTCGCCGACTTGCAGCGTGCACACTCATGTCCCTGACTAGCAGGAGGCTGAGAGAGAGTGTGTGATGCTAGACACACTACAAGGACCGATAAACGGTGTGTGCCGGCATGTCACACCAAGGGCGGACAGGGATGCCCGTGGCTTTACGGTAAGACTGTCAAAAAGAACACATACATCTTGCTATAAAAAACAACTTTAGAAATTAAGTTAGAAATTCATTTAGAAATTAATGAACCGTTGAGATTAACACATTTTCCCCCTCTGGCCCCTCACAATGGTGTAAATTATTATCTTGACTAGGTTTTCAAATTCCTTCTTCTAAAGCAGACTTTTGAAATAAATTTGCCCAAGATAGTGTCAAAAACTAAATGTGACTCAAAGGGTACGAAATAGTATAACCTAAAATCATTTTTAAACATCATTAATTTCAGGATTAATGTAAACAGGCTCAATGTCAATCATTTTATTCATTCAAAAAAAAGGCATTCTAAAACTAAAGAGAGGTTCCACTTTTGTGGTAAAATGAAAGATGAGGCTATTAAAGCAAAAGACTTCAATTTTTGCAAGTAGATTTTCATTGTTACATCCATTAGAAATATGTTAATTAACTTCAGGTTCCAGCCAAGAGGGAGTGAAGGACCAGACCCTCCCTCATTCCTAAAGTTTGGGCGGTCAAAGTTATTCACAAATTACCTGACTGTGGCGGGGTCAGTACCCCAACCCCCGTGTTCTTCAGAGGTCAACTGTCTATCAGATGCTAGAGGAAAGACTGAACTTAAGAAGAGATATGGAAGATATAAAACAGACCCAAGTGACCTTCTACAGTGACCTTCTACAATATAAGATATAAAGCACACATTAGATAGGATTAATGACAGATTAGACACTGCGAATGAAGAGATTAACAGACTTGAAGATATACCAATAGAAGCTATTCAAAATGAAACACAGAAGGCAAAATAAGACAAAAAATGAACCGAGCATCAGTGAACTGCGAATCAGTTTCAAATCACTAATGTGCTTGTGGTGAGAGTTACTGAAGGAGAGGAAATGCCAATGGGAAAAAATGTATGTAAAGAAATAAGGGCTGAACGTCTTCCAAATGTGATGAGAACTATAAACCTATAGATCAAAGAAGCCCAATGACCTCAATGAACAAGATTCTAAAGAAAACTATATCAAGGTATACCATGATCAAACTGCTTAAAATCAATAATACTAAAAAAAATTATAAGCACATTTTTTTAAAAGTTCACATAAAAAAATAACATAGATGATGATCACAGAAGAGTTCTTGTCAAAAACTATGCAAATAAGACAGTTAAGTAATCTTGAAAATACTAAAGAAAAAATAAGTCGATCTAAAATTCTAGACCCAGTGAAACTATCTTAAAAAAAAAAGAAGGCAAAATAAAGACACGTCGCACGTACAGAACACCGAAAGCCTCCACCGCTCGCAGCCCTGCATTACAAGGACGGAAAGAAAGTCTTCCCAGCAGAAGCAGAATGGCGTCAGGAGGAAATCTGGATCTACGCAAAGAAATGAAGAGCAACAGAAACGATTACTATGTGAGTAAACAAGGAAAGATTTTTTGGTTTAAAATCTCTTTAAAAGATCACCATTTAAAATAAAAATCATTGTTATGGGGTTTACGACATGTACAAGTACCCCGGATGACAACGACAGCGTGAAGGCTGGCAGGGAAAACACAGAGGCACGGTCCCCCTCGAACGACGTGTGTTTGAACTGCACGGCTCCACTAAGACCTAGATTTTTTTCAATAAGTACCTTTCCTATTTTCTATCTGCAGCTGTAAGCCACTGGATGCATTGATCTATGCCATTTTCTAGGGGGGCTTGAGCATCTGCTGATTTCGGTTTCCACGTGGGGTCTTGCGTTATCCCCACTGAGGGACAGCTAAATTTTGGAGGAGTCAAAAATTATCCACAGGTTTCTGACTGTGCAGCAGTTCAGCATCCCTAACCCCTGTGCTGTTCAAGAACCAACTACATATTTTTGTAAGGTGCTATAATAGCGCCTGAAGGTAGACTGTGATGAGCTAAAAAATTGTATGCTATATACCCTGAAACAACTTTTCAAATGGGCCAAGAAAAAAGATAAAGCAGAATCACTATTTTCTAATGCAATTTATCTAGAAAAATGCAGCTAAAAAGGAAAAACGGAACAAGGAAGAGACAGGTCAAAAAGAAAATAAACAGCAATATGGTAGATTTTTAAAAATCATATCAATAATTACATTCAATGTAAATCGTCTACACTTCCAAATTCAAAGACAAAAATTGATAGAATGGATAAAAAAGCAAGACCCAACTATACAATATCTACAAAAAAAACAATTATTTAAATGTAAAGACACAAACGAGTTGAAAATATAAGAATAAAAAAAGGATACTATGTTAACCCTAATCAAAAAAAGCTAAAATGGCTATATTAATGCCACACAAAGTAGCTGTCAGAGCAGAGAATATTACCAGGCATAAAGAATGGCACCGTCATTCTCATAATTATAAAGGGGTCAATTCCTCAAGAAGACATAGCAGTTCTAAATGTCTACATATTTATTACCAGTGCTTCAAAACACATGAAGCAAAAACTGATAGAATTGCAAGAAAAAATAAATCCACAATTACAGTAGACTTCAAAACCCTTCTCTCAATAATTGATAAAACAAGTAGGTAGAAAATCAGTAAAAATACAGAGAACTTGAGTCACATTATCAACCAAACTGACCTGATATTTATAGAACATTCTACCCCTTGAGTAGCAGAATACACCTTGTCAAGTGCACACAGAACGTATATAAACATATACCATATTTTAGGCTATAAAGCAAGTCTCAATAAAATCAAAATGATTCGAGTCATACAAAGTATATTTCCACATCACAATGGTATTAAATTAGAAATCAACAACAGATCTCTCTGGAACATCTCTAAACATTTGAAATTAAATAACGTACTGCTAAATAGTCCATGGTCAAAGAAGAAATAACAAGGTAAGTCAAAAGCATTTTGAACTGAATGAAAAGGAAAACATTTTATATTAAAATTCAGGAGATGCAGCCAAAGCAGTACTTAGGAGAGAAATTTATACTGCTGAGTGTCAATATTAGAAAAGAGATCTCGAATCAGGGAATTTAATTTCGATTTTAAGAAAGTAAGCAGAAGAAAGTAAATAATAAAGAGCAAATCAATGAAATAGAAAATATAAAAGTAGAGAAAAACATATGAAACTTAAAACTGGTCCTTTGAGAAGATCAATAAAAATCAGTAAACTTCAGGCCATATGTTCGGGAAAAAAAAGAGACAAAAATTGTGGATATTAGCTATGAGAGACCGCACTACACTACACTGCGCTGAAACATCTACTTTTATTAAAATAGTCATAAGGGAAATTTAAGCCAATAAACTTGACAATACGGATAAAATACACAAATTCTTTGAAAGACACTAACAAAGTTCCCTCAAGAAGAAATAGGTAAGCTGAGTAGTCCTCTATCTATAAAAGAAATTAAATTTGTTGCTCAAACCATTCTACAAAGTGAATCCCAGGCCTAGATGGCTTTGCTGAGGAACTACAACATTAAAGGAAGAAAAGGAATTCGTTAAAAACTCACTGTCTCAGCCCAGGTAGGGCTGCTGTAAGAATTTCGCGGGCTGGGTGGCTTAGAAACAACACAGTGCTTTCTCACCGTTCTAGGGGCTGGAAGTCCAAGATCAAGGCTCTGGAAGTTTGGT
This sequence comes from Eidolon dupreanum, assembly GCA_028627145.1. Taxonomy (NCBI): domain Eukaryota; kingdom Metazoa; phylum Chordata; class Mammalia; order Chiroptera; family Pteropodidae; genus Eidolon; species Eidolon dupreanum. The sequence goes on from CM053514.1 coordinate 73,268,437, forward strand.
GTCTGGCGAGCGAGCGCTTCCTGGTCGTAGATGGCTGTCGTCACATTGTAACCACACAGGCACAGAGGGTGAGGGTGCTCCCTGGGGCCTCTTTCTTAAGAGCGCGAATCCCATCATGAGGGCTCCACCCCGCCGCCATGGCCCAGTCACCTCCCAAAGGCCCCAAGTCCTGACACCATCACACTGGGGATTAGGTTTCAACATTTGACTCTGTGGGGGGGACACAAATATTTAGTCTATAAAATTCACCCAGAAAACTTAAGAGGAGGAAACACTTCTCGATACTGTCGATGAAGGTAGCATTACCCACAAATCGAAACCAGAAAAAAGGTTTAACAAGAAAAGAGAACTACAGATCAATAGTCGTAAATACAGACGTAAAACTCCTAAGCTAAATTTCATCAAATTGGACCTAATGATATAAAAAAAAAGGGGGCCATATGTCATGGCCAAGTGGGTTTCACCCCAGGAATGCAAGATTGGTTGAACATTCAAGAATGACTCAGTGTAATTCCGCACATTAACAGAATAAAAAAGAACAGCCACTTGATTATGTCAATAAATGCAGAGAAAGCATTTAACAAAATCCAACATCCATTCTCGATTTTAAAAAAAGATTCCAGCAAAGTAGGAAAAGAAGGAAATTTCCTCAACCTGGAACAAGGCATCTCCCAGGACAAACAAATGGAAACCATGGCTTAGTCAGCTGACGGTGAAAATCAGCCCTTTCCCACGGTAGCGAGAGCAGCCCAGGACGTCTGCTCTCGCCACCACTGCTGGCCGCCGTGCCATCCGGGAGGGGCCAAGCGACCTGCTCAGGGGCCTCAAAGCCGACTACGTGCAGGCGCCCTACTCATGCTCTCGGCCAGGTTAGGGGTCTTGCGTCTCAGTGCAAATCGGACCCTTCCTATAGTTTGCTGTCTAGTTTTAATTATAACATTTTAATTGTTAACATTTTTTAAATTACATCTTAAGGCTTCCAGATAAATGATCCTAACTGGAATTATTCTCATGTGAAAAATATTTATAACAAACTAAAATTTAAGGTATCTGAATGTCAAAGTTGTGTAGATAATGCGTGGCTGTGAGTGACATCTCAGACGAGCCTGAGCCCTAAAACAGCAGTGTCAGAAGGACGTTTAGCGAGTATCAGTTAATTCTCTAAACTCTTAGACGTTTGACTCAGAATACTTTTTCCTTATTAAAAATCCAAACGAGGTACACATATTGTTTAGACATGAAAACATTAGTAATCAATCGCAAGTTAATTAGCAGCAGTCAGTTATTATTTTCTGCCAAATAACTAACTGGACATTATTAAATCATATACAAATTTTTTTGTTGTTGAAAATTTTCAGTATGGGGTTTGGAATTATTTGTACATCGAAGTCATAATTAGGGAGAGGTGTTTCACACTTGTCATTTCTAACCATCGTTTATTTTTGTTTCACACTGAGAACTGGAGGGAGAAAGCCCAGAGTGAAGATGAGTAGTATATTTACAAAACCCCAAAGAAAAACCTCTCCAGAGAGAACAGCATTTTAAACAGGGCCCCTTCATCACGGAACAAAAGAGAATAATCCACTTTATCGCCTGCAAAGATGAGCAAGATGAGAAATATGTGAATAAACTAAAAATAGATTCAAGCTGATTTGAAAGGGTGTTTTTATTTTCATATCATAAGCACATTGTTTTTTTAAAAAAATCTGCATTCAGGCCTTGCATAACTTACAAGTCATGGAAAGAACTTCAGGATGAAAAATAACTAAGAATAATTTTTAAATAAAAATTAGTAAAAGAATTACAAAATCTGTTGGTTACGTTTGAGAAAAAATTTTCTGGTTAAAGGAGATTTCAAATAAAGAACTCAATGGATGTCAGTCTCTCGGCTGTTTTTGATCAGCGTGTGAAACAGCACCCCCGCACCTGGACAAAACCCGTTCCTACAAAATGCACTGCTCACGTTAAAATACGTCATTATGGAAAAGTCTGGGCATGTCCATCATTTATCAGGCTTGATCCTGTTCTATTTCCACCTTGTTTGTCTACCATCTCCTCTAAGAACCTCCAGGGTCTATTAAACCAAATAGTAACTTGTTTACTAAAAATATCGAATCCCCCCAAAATGTTGGATTCTTCAAAACTGAAGTCTAAACAGGCGGCGAAACAGTGTTTTGGAACTCGTCCACGGGCATGGCATCGCTTTTAAAGGGCTTTAAAGAGTCTGAATAAAAACCTTAAGCACAGATCCTTTGTGTTTCCTTTAAATACCAGAACTATCACCTATGTTCATTCTATTTGATTAAAAATACACGGTTAAACTGTTTCTCACAAACCTTTGTGGAAAATGATATGCTTATAAAATTGACTTACTGGCAATTTTTTAATTAGTACAATTAGGGCTAATTTTTCAATTACTACAAAATTTTCCATATTCAAATATAAGAAGCTAGTCTCAAGGGATTCTTTAATGAGTGTGTCACGTCACACCAGGCATTTCCGTCTGCAGCCGTAGTTTGTGCCTATCATGCAGACACAATAGCAGCCGGTGAATTTAGAAAATAAATAAATAAATAAACAAACACCCTCCTGAACACCAAGTTAATTATTTTATACAGGATTCCACGTATTTTCAGTTTACAATTGAAGTCATAATCATCACTAAAAAACCACCACTCGGAGGAAAGCTACAGGCGCACAGGGAAGCTATTATTTCCCGCTACTGCACTTCTCATTTGGCTGTAAGTGACGGGGACGTCGCTGGCCGAATTCCCAGGGGCAAACGAGCACCCGAAGGTCAGGGTGCCCTCGTGAGAGGCAACGGGAAAGTGGAGAATTCCCCAGCCTGGAATTCGGCTGGTAAACACACCCTCCATTCTCGTCTTACAAGCTTTGCAGCTAGTAAATCAAAATCCCGTTATACAGCGGGATGATATTCGTGACAATTCTCTATATTTCATCTTCTGAAAATCAAAGACTCAATTCTAAAGGGTTAATAGAGGAATTACAAAGTAACTCTCTAGTTTGCATTTCCCATAATACTAAAATAAAGCTTTTTCTTTTAGTCTAGAAATTTGCTTTTTTAACACCGTGAAAAGCCTCTATGAATCTGTTTAGCGTACTTATTCCTTTTCATCTATTCAGGGCCACTGGGCATAACATGTAATGCAGTGCGTGTGGATGTTTTGCAAAGCGCCACATGACTCACTGTCCCCTAATGCACTCCATTAATCCTGTTTGGACAGCTGGGTCCAGGCATTTGTTAGCTGCATTTTAATTGTTCCATCTTTCTTTTTCTTCTTTTTATTTATCTCTATGGCAAACTACTCAGGAATTTAATTTGTTGATCTTCAAAAAGCAAATTTTGCCATTAATTTGTTTTCTTTGTATTAAAACTATACACAGCATGTAATTTTCTTCCATAAAATCAGCATGTATTACTATTAACAATTAATCTTAAATAACAGGGTACGGTAGATGAGTTTCATAAATGACAAAATCGTGGGGTGGCTGTAACATCACAGAAATTGTTTGTTGGACTGTCATAATACATACAATAACATTTACCTACAAATCAAGCTACTAAAGTGCCTATTTTTGGTATTTTCAAGGTTAGCGGATGTCAAAACACTAACAAGTCCTATAAAGCAAACGCAGAAGGAATAAGAAAGCAACGAGCTTCGTGTTCATCTGTGGAGAGTGGTCCCTTCACATCTATACTTAGATTTCACTTTTTGGTAAAACATGGGGCTCCTCCTACCATCATAAAGGGAAGTGTAAAGCGCACACTCTCTTGGCACAGCCGACGTCCCTAATGGCCATGAGTCCTGAATAAATAATGGAGACAACATAAGAACCAAACAAAAGCGACTCAGGGCTACTGGTAATTTCTGTTCCAAGCTAGGTGCTGGGGCTGAGCGATGGGATTTTTCTGATCGTCTGCGGACACTCAGAGTCAGAACCTACGTCTAGAAAATGGAACAGAACTGTCTGCGAGCACATTGGGCCGGGAACCGGGCGTGCGGGGTGCTTCGTGGAGGACGAGAAGGCCAAATGAGGAGTCCCTCGACTGGCCCCACGACAGAGGAAAGCTGCTTCGCTTTTAACTGAAGCGCAAAATTCTCTAAACTGAAAGACTGAGAAACGTTCACGAACGGCCGGCACGTGGAGTCCTAGGGAAGCAAAGGCCTCGCTCCCCGAGCTCTCGCACGCCTCAGTTTCAAGTCTATTTCGCGGACACGAAAAACTTAACGTAAGTTTTACAGATTCTCAGCTTCGTAAACCACAGACTCAATTTTAAGTCTTTAAAAACATTTCAGGTAAGAGTGTCATGTTTCCTAATCATTAAACAGTTTTTTTTAAATCGCAGTTTCCTCGCTAGAGGCCTCGAAAGCTTAACTAGTTGGTGAAAAAAAAAGGTTCATTGGTTAGAGAAGAAATGTTTTTCAAAATTATTTAAAAAAAACACAAATGGTCTTTATCCGATACGAGTACCTGTTGGGTACAGTCCCACGGACACACGGGGAACAGGAGCGAAAGTGGAAAATGACACAGTGGGAGATGCTGCAAGGGGCGACTCTCAGAAACGGGACGGGAGGGACCAGGACGCACGTCGGCGGGGGCCGGGACCCGAGCGCGGACGCCCCCTCGCCTACCCAGAGTCCGGGACATCACCGGCAGCGCGGAGCTCAGGACCAGGATGGACACGCAGTTGCCGATGATCTGTGAGGAGAGAGCAGAGGGCGCTGGGCAGCCATGCGGCAGGGGCGCGACACGCGCGCTCCAGCCACCCACGGGCAGTTAGGGTCACGGCTGTGAGTGCTGGGACACGTCCGCGGCGCCCGGCCCCAGGACAGAGCGCTGGCACCTGAACCACGTGACATCCCTCTACAGGTCACACAGCCATTTTACGTCGGTGACTGAGTGGCCAGTCGCAAAACAGCTTGCCTGGAAGTCCAGAAAAGTCGACACGTTCGGTACTTCTGACTCTATTTCTAAAGCTAACTACTGCTCGAAAGATAGATTAGATCTACGTCTAATATGTTTAACTGTTACAAGATTTACTACCAAAAAGCTAGAAACCTGAAACACCGAAATCCTAGTGTTCCGTTTGCAATGCGCCCTATGCTTAGTCCTTCGCAAAAAATAAGAGGAGCTGAAAACGGATTAATACTTATGGTCCCTCAACCCAGTGCTAAGTATCTCAAAAAGTCACAGCATTTCAGATAGACGGATAAACATATAAAATAACTTCTCTCTTTTGAAAACAGGATGACGAGAGCGAATATCTAATAAAAAGGAAAGAGGCCAACACTCTTATTAGTTATTCTTCATTGTCAGCCTGTGGGAATACTTTACCAAGCTGCAGTCACTACATAAGATAACAGCCTTTGTCACTCCAAAGCCAAGGACATATTGTACAAAGTCAAATCAGCCTCGGACTACAAAATGTTTCTGAATAGAACTCTTCCGTCTTGCTTTAATTATTCAAATTTGAAAAACTTTGTCTCTACTACTTGTAGCAACTAAGTTCTTCAGATTTCAAACAAGCTCCCTGAAGTACAGTTAGCACAATCCGAGTTACTCATTAGCAATACGTTTTCTTTAGAGGAAAAAGGGCCCTTTCAGCAGCCTCTGTAGCAGCTAACAAGCTCCGTCCCGGGCATTTACAAGTGAATGGATGCCGTCCAAATTAAACAGGGCACATCCCCTTCCCACTGGTTTGGCATTTTGAAAATCTTCCAGTTTGTGTTTACGCGACTTACAAACACATACTTATCACTACAGATGAACCGTTTGGGGCAATGACTAAATGAAACAGTCAGGAGTTTGTCTTGGAGGCAAAAGGGAGGCAAAGTTGCCTGAGACATCCCTTACCTTTGTCATAGTTGTGTCATCCTTCTTGGGAATAAAGTCTCCAAAAAATCGGAGGCTATAGAAACCGACGACAGAGGACACCATGAGATAGCTGTGAGAATCAAGGAAAAAAACTCTGCAAAGAATGCCAGTTTCATTAAGTCCCGGTAGTCTCCCAAAGTCTTCAGGCCCAAAGGAAATTCAAAACAAAACCAAAGGCCACTTGGAGTGCCTGAGGAAGAATGACTTGTTTTTTCTTCTAGGCAAGTGTCTTAGTAAATTGCCACTGTCCCAGAAAACGAGACAGAAAACTTGTTAACAGACAGAACGGCCAGCTGAAGAAAGGATACAAAATCAAAATGATTTCAAGTGCGGCTCCCACAAATCCAAAGGCAGAAAGAGAAGCATTTCCGATGCCCGGCCCCTGTGGGGGAAAAACACTTCGGAGAATTCAGCGACACTATTATATTGGGCTTCCCTAAAATTGGTGTTTCATAAATATAGGAGAGTTGAAATTAGGGATGTTTAATACCCTAGAGTAACATCTAGACTTTCAAAGGACAATAAAATGTGACATTACTGAGTTCATCAACTAATTCAACCACGTTAATTTTTAAAAGCTCAAAACGTTTCTGATTTATCTCAAATTTAAGTTGCTTATCAAGATGATAGGATTATGCTGTGAAACCCTGAATACTCTTGGAAGAAATTTTTTAAATATATAATAGTACAATAGGAATAACAGATAATTATCAGAACCCTGAGGCGACATATAAAAATTTTACAATTAAAGTATGTCAAAAGCAAGCTAGGCACAGAAGGAAAATGAGTATGTGTATCCTCTTTCTACCCACAAAAGTTTCCTTTCCCCAAATCTTCCTTTTTAAAAAATATAACTTATGGAACCCAGATTTTTAAAATGTAATGCTATAAATTTTTTCCTAAACATTATATCTGTTCTCAAAACCTACCTTTATCTAGGACTTAAAGAAACAAACAAACAGAAAAGGTAATATTAATGAAACCAGACAGGCAAAAAACTATTTCTTATTGAAGTAGGAACAGCATTTTCAAAGCTTACTAATTAAGAGAACTATCTGAATATGAATGACCACTTTACTATCAGTGTCAATTAAAGCTAAGAGAAACGCCAGGATAATTTAGAATGTAGTCACACTAAGAAAAAAAAACAATAAATATTATGTATATTTTATGTACATTCTAATTTAGGCATAAAGAAGTAAGACTCGCCATTGCACGTATAAATAGAAATTTCATGTACGGATAAGGTAAAGACAAAGAACTCATCAACTTTCTGTCAGTCTCTTGAAGGAGAAACAAATGAGGCTAACAGAAAGCTTCCTGGCTTTGCCGGGGCTGGGGCAGACCACCCAAACATGCCAAGGTTGCGCACTGATTATTTTGAATTGGTTACTTGAGAAACAGCCGGTCCATAAAAAACACCACGACCCTCGCCTGTTCCCCTGAACGCAGGAACGAAGCGTCCACGGGAAGGTGCCCCCCTGTGCCCGGAGGACGGGGGGCACCCTTGTCTCCGAGAGAGGGACTTCGGGGGGGGGGGTCTAAATCAAGATCGTGGCTGAAAGGACGGGGTACCTTCGTCCTGGACTGAGGGGGGTGCTGAGACAGACCCTGGCTTTTTTCTGCGAGAGAAAAGGTACCTCGTCTGATTCTGAGAGAAGTGGCATCAAAAGTCTAAGAGCTGTGACGTCATTTCTGTGGGAAAGCTGCAGACTTAGAAAAACGCAATAAAATGTCAACCCTTAAACGCCACTTTAAGTATCCAAAATGTAACAGACACCCAGAAAAAGGAGGCCAAATATGAGTATTTAATGGTGACCACCTTCGTTCTATGGAGAATATACTCAGATGGGCTCATTGACAGAATTTAACGGTCAATTTTTAAACACCAAAGCTAACTCGTGAACCCGAAGGCCTCCTTCGGCCGCTGCACATTCTGACTCGGTTTCATCAGACGTGTGGCCCCTCCGAAGCCTGAGTCCCTAAACCCGCACGTGCGGGGCTCCTGCCAACCAGGGACTCCGTCTAATAAACGCTTCACGTCACTCTTGCCCGGAGGGTGCATTTTCTTCGAGACTCACGAATCATCAATTTCAGTGAAACGAAGATACACGACACAAAGGACAAGAGGAGACCGATTCCTGGTCCAGGGCCCGGCCGACCCTAAGTGCGGCGTGGGAGGCGCCGCGCGCGTCTGCGCAGGGACCGCGCGCCAGGCGGAGGGCGCGGCGGGGCACTGCGCAGACGCAGGACGTCTGAAAACACGGTACGTTACCCTGGATCCCTTCGGCATCGCTGTTTCGTCAACCAGCAGGCAGAGGATGTTACAAGCCACCAGGAGGACGGAGATGGACTGCAACACAAGAACAAGCCCTCGGCTCCGGCCCGTGCACGCGAGGACATCGGCGTCCCCAGCCGGCTGCACGCGCAGCGGGAACACGAGCCAGCCCAGACTCCACACACAAACCCAAGCACGCTCTCTACGAAAACTCCAGAGGAAAGAGTCTGCAAACCATCACTGTAAATCTTGTGGGGAAAAACAATAACAGAGATCCACTTACTAACCGATTCCACCCACTGGAAACCCACGACGCCACAGGTTTAAAACGTGGTCAAAATGTTAATTTGCTAATGTGCCTTCGTGTCTCATCATAGTTTGAAGCCAGTACCTGCAACACCTGGTCTCTTCCTTATTTTCAGTGAAACAAAAAAATGAACTTCCTGCTTTCGTGAAGGAATCATCTTTGGCGCTTTAAAAAATTAGCATGAATTTCTATTTTTGCTCTATCGAGTTTTCAGAAATAAAGGCACGCCAGTGGGCTGCGGTCTTGCTGATGGGAAGCCAGTCTGCCTGCAATCGTCTAGCTGAGGGAGCTGCTATACGCAAACGGTAAAGTAAGTATAAAATGACCGGCTCTACAGGACTAGGCAAATAGGCTCTTACCGTCTCAATAAGAAGGAGCACCATGACGGCGGGGTACACCAAGTTTCTTTCCCATGCCGAAGCCTTTTTCCGCCTCTCTGTTGTAAGGAAAAACAACACAACAAAAGACTTCAGTAGCTGCCGAAAGTTCTCTCCAGACTCACATTTTCATTCCTTACTACTATAACCAGTACCTATTATTTTTAGGTAAATAATTTTTTTAAAAGATCAAATTATTTTTAATTTCTTTCCACCAACTATAAATACCGATCTTAAAATCAATTTGCTACATTAAACAGGTCAATCCTGTGACGTTTAAATGTTAGCTCTATAGAAACATTTTAATTGTCACTGAAATAAATTGTCAGTGTCTAGCGTACTCTGAAAACATGGACACGTTTGTGTCCGGTATGGATTTACACCTTCGTATAGAGTTGAGCGAATAAAGTGAGCACCGTAAACACCCCACCGACCCGACACCCCAAAGACAAACGCTCCGGCTCCCTGTGGGCCGGGGGACTCCGCCTCCAGCTCCGCGGGTCTTCCTCCTCCCAGCTCACCCCGCAAACGACGGGGAAAGACGAATCGAACTAGCTTTCTAAAACTGCACGCAGGCACGAGAGTGCGGCCACGGCCACGGCCAGAGGGCCACTGTCCTCACGGGGACCGCGCGTGCGGGCCACGAGGCTACGGAAGCAGGCGGAAGTCGGGAGGTGGCAGAAAACGATGCTACAGCGCCGGAGTTTGGGGCTACCGAGAACTTGGGAGGCCACAGCCACGGAGGAGAGGGAAGAGGGACGAAGTGGCCTAACAGGCGGCCACCTCGCCTTCGAGGCAGCAGAGTGAGAGGCCGTGAGGAGCAGGTGGAGCCATCAGGCTCCTGCTCCTCCAGAGGCTGCGGTCACGGCCAGTGGTGCCACCGCCGGCCCGGCAGGACCGAGGGGAGTCAGGAGCGAGGCCCGGCCAGGGACAGAGGCGCCCTTGGGGAGGCCGAAACAGGTCTCGAATGACCTCAAGCCCGGGGTAAACCTGTGCGTCCCTGCTTGAAGTGCCTGCCGGAAGCAAAGCAAATCCTCTCCAAAAGACGACGCTGTCACCCCCGGTTTCCACAACTATGCGAAAGAATGTCTGGCTGTCAGCCGGACGGTCCCGGGAGACGGTGCCAAGGGAAAGATGACAGAAACAGACTCAGCGGACCCAGGTCCTGGACTGCTCAGAGAGCGGCCTTCAGATGGCCGATTAATAGGTTCAGTGGGATAAAGGACAAGAGGCAAAGGCCACAGTTCGAATCTAGAGAAATAATCAAATGGCATTTCCAGAACTGAAAAATCCTGTAACTAAAATTAAGAGTCCAATAGATAGTTTTGGCGACAGTTACGACCGCTGAAAAGGCAGGGAAGGGGGCGCAGGTCAGTAGACATCGGAAATAAAAAGGCGGCGAAACACGCACAAGCACCAAGCGGCGAGCGCCCGGAGGGAGGCGCCACGCCACAGTCCCCAAGCGCCACAGGTCTCAGGAGGGCAGCACAACGAAAACCAGCGGCGAGGGCCCCACGGAGAGACAGGCTGGCTACAGGAGGGCAAACGAACGCCTTAAAACCCTTCCAAGGGACAACGACACGGCCTCTAAGCGGGAACGGGAAGACGCTGCGCAGACGTCTTCACAGCGCTGGAGACCGCCTGGTAAGAATCCCGAATTCTGCAGAGATGCCCTACGGATGAGGAGCGAAGCGGACACAGCTTCGGGTGAACAGAAGCCAGGCGCCCCTGCCAGCGAAGCAGCGCTGAGCCAAATAAACGCTGGCGGCCGTCCCCAGCAGCAGCCAGACGCACGCCGGCGACACGAGTCAGGCGCGCGCGGACCGAGCGCCCAGAGCTCCGTGCCGCACCCCGACGCTGGGGAAGGAGAGGTCCCCCGCGGTGGGGCGCTGACGAGGACGTGGAGCGACGGGGAGGCTCGCTGGCGCCCAGCGGGCAGGCGAGTGACCGACCCCCGGGGAAAACGGCGGCACCCGCATGAACTCCGAGACCCTGGAATCCCTTACCGGGGTGAACCCAGAAAAAACATGGGCACCGGGAGAGGCAGGAGAATGCTCACGGAAACGCTGCTCATAACAGCACAAGACTGGAGAAACTGACTGTCCGTCGACAGCAGGGAGAAGAAGGCCCCTCAACAACGTTTATGAAAATGAAGATGACCGACCAGCATGTGTGACTTTCGACAACGTCACACTGGACTTGAGCTTTGGAAGGTGGAGCCACAACAGGGACCGGACTTATCACCCGGCCTCAAACGATTAGGAAATGACAAACGCACTCGGAACAACAGTTTCAGGACCCCGGACGCCTGAGCGCCAAAGGACAAGGACCTGGGGTCAGCCCCGTGCCTGCCCGGCGCACCGCCTCCAGCGCTCCCGGCCACCGGCAGGGAGCAGGAGCCCACGCGGAGCCCAGCGCCGGCCCGGGGCCGAGGACGCTGACCGGGAGCCTGGGGGACCGAGCCCGCCGGATCTTGCAGAGCAAGTGTCAGGGCGGAGGCGGCCACACACGGGAACAACTCCGAGGACCGTAAGGGGCCCCCCCCGCGTCTTCGGCAGGGTAATGACCAGCTCGGTACATGAAGAAACCACCCCGGCTGAAGCACCTCCGCAAAGGATCAGAGGGAGCAGTATCCAGCAGTCACGAGGGACCAAGGATGGCACTGCTCCCACAAGACACACACGAAACAAAAAAATGGGAATAAATTCGTGCTTACCCCCTCCCCAAGCTAAAAGACAGTCTCTATCAATGGCTTAGGACAGACTGAAGCATGTAATACAAACTAAAGACTGCATAATTTAAAAAATTATTTCAGACTACAGTAAAGTCTTTAATAAGAAACCAAGACCAATACAAAAGGGAAAAAATGTACAGTACCTAATTTTGTCTTCAGAGTCTTCACGTTTTCAAGTTCTTGTTCCAACTCCATTGCACTGTATTCCACTGATGAAGACAGTCCTATTGAAAGCAAAGATATTTTAGGAGCATAACAACAGCAGCCCCAACAGTACAGAACAGGTAGCTCTCACACTTAATTAAAATATAACAGCACACTGCAAATCCTGATCACTGAGAATAAAAACACGCTGCTGTGATTCGCAGAAGAGTGTGGCCATTGTTTGACCACTTAAAACTTCCAAGTTCTTGCTGATTAAACACTACATGTTTCCAAGAAAAGTTATTACTTTGGTAAAATTCTTACTGAACTTATTATTAATTTTTTATTAACGATAAAAGTACCAAGTGCTTTTTACAGGAAGTAGAAGAAACCCAAGCACCACTTCGCCACCTCCCTGGAGCGGCGGCTGCGGACAGCCTGCCTGGCCCTTCCACACCCTCGTATCCACGCACACGCGCACACCACACGCACACACGCACACACATACACTCACATGCACACGTGCACACACACACACACACACACACACACACACTCGCATTCATCCCACATGCGGCTTTTACTACATATTTTACAGGAACGAGTCGAGTCACACACATCATGCCACCACCTGTTTTCCTAGCCGACGACACGCCCACACTGGCTGTGCCTGGTCCCTAACAGCTGGATAACACGCCACAGTATGGATGCGCTTCAATTTTATTCAGATTACTCCATTTATGAATATTCAAGTTTTCCTCAATTTCTGCCACTACAAACAATGCTAACATTTTTGTATGCACATCCAGTCCGTTCTGCTTCCATCATTTCTGTAGGACAGGTTACCAAAATTCAGACTGTGAGTTAAAGGGTGTGCCCATTTACGGTCTTAAGGGATATTTAAAGGTGACTTCCCCCCAAATATTCTAATTTACTGTAACAACTTAAATTATTGTAATCACTTAATTTCTACCAACAGCTTTTGAAAGTGCCTATTTTTCAATATTTCCCCTAGCACTGGATGTTATTAACTCCTGAAGCTTTACCAATTTCATGGGTAAAAAAGTTTTCTTATTGTTACTTTAACATGCATGTCCCCAAATGTGGCTGAGCATCTTCTCACATTTATCCGTCACCCGGATGTTCCCAAGTCACATTTTCTGCCCATTTCCCCAGCGGCTTCCGGTTTAGCTGCCGAGTTCTGGAGCGGCTGCACTTCGACCGGGTTCTCGCTGTTTTCCATCTGTGTTTGTCACTGTTTTCCATCCATGTGTTTTCATCTAGGTTTTGGGTCCCTGTAAGGCTGCTGCACCTTCTTATGAATCACACCTGCTGTCGTTACACCGCGACCCTCTTAGTCGGTGATGCTTTTCAACGTGGGTCGTTTTGCGCACTCTACGCCCCACCTTCTTTCTGTCTTTACCTGCCTTATTCACTCACACACGAGAGAAAGAAGGGACGATTGGAGTTGGCGGTGCACACGTGTGTGTGTGTGCGCTGACTCTCGCTGGCGGTCTAGCGCTGATCAGTTAGAGTTCTCTGGTTCTGCGCATCTGAGACCGGCCCCGTCTGCTCAGAGCAGAAGAGGGGCTCGGGAGAGAAACAGCACCAGCAAACCTCCTTCCCGGTCACAGGGACAGGCGGACAGCCCCGCAGTGTCACGGCTGGGCTGGCTCAGTGCCAACTCCATTCCACTCACTCTGACCAGGAATAAAAGTCCAGGGAGCACATGCCCTAATGGCGCGGCTCGGTCTCCTGTCCACTCCTTGGCTGGAGAGGCAGAGGACTGTGACCCGCGGTTCCACAGGTCTGACCGAGCTGGGGAAACGGCCCAGCCTGGCGAGGAGAAAGGGCAGCAGGGGCTTGAGGCAAAGAGGACGAGCTCGTGCAGAGCAACGCAGCCGGACAGGTCCCTTACGGTCCACGAAGCAGTGCTCGCATCCAGTACGACTCCGCAGAAAAGCGGACAGACGGGATTTTATGCCTTCCACACTACTTGTCCTGATTTAAGTGACTTTCAAGGTTTCGTCCTTATCGAGAGGAAGCGGGCCCATCGTCTCCAGCGTCGAGCACGGCACAGTTGGCTGTCGTGCCCCCTTCCTCCCAACGGCGCCCCCCAAAGACAGACACCCCGAGCTGCTTAGCTGGCTCCCTCAGCGTCCGTCTTCCTACCGCGAGATAAAAAGCTCCCCGTACCGCTCCTGGACCTTCCAGCTTTGAGTGTTAACTGCTGCCTGCCCACCACAGAACGTGAGGGTCGAAGGCCCCGCGAGCCGCACACCTTGTCGCTCCCTCTGCTCCCAGCATGGCCACGTTGATCACTTCGGCGAGATCACCCTCCACTCCCCACCTGCTGCTCACCCGCGTAATAAGCTGTGGTCAGCTCCCCTCCCCACCACGACGTCCTTCTTCCCACTCCAGAATTAGAATGTGGCCACCTGCTTAGTTTTTTACGTACCCACCACTACTTCAGAGCAAACTTTCCTCCCAGATGTCTTTATTTCTCTTGGTTTTCAAACCCATCAGCTACAGCACCATCTGCTTCACTTTGCCGAGGAGCTGTCCACTGGCGCTCTGCCCAGTCTGGACCAGCTGCTCTCCACGCCTGGCGATAGTCACCCCAGGCCCCGGTCCCGAAATGTCTCTAAATATAATAGTCTTAGATATAAGCACACTTTACTTTTATCCCAGTGTTTAAAAATTATATGCTATGTATCTGTAGTGAGTGCTCATTTAACTTCTAAATCTGACTAATTACAAACACAATTCCAGACTACATCCCATTCCCCGTACTTGTCAAGAAATATATTCCGGCAAACGGTTCAGTGCCACAAAACATAACCTGATGAGCGTCCAGAAGTTTGAAAGGGGACGGGTCTCAGAATCCACGGTGTTCTCGCGGCCAATTTAAAACTAAAAGACACGGATGCCCGCTCTGGGGGTGTGATGTCTACACAGCTCAATACCAATGTGTGGACCAATCCATGCTCTATTTAAAAAATAAGTAAATAACTACCGTGATATTTCTAAAATGCTGTGTGTTTATTTGGGGGAAACACGATGCTAGGCACATAAAAGGCATACGAAAATCAAGAATATATTCTTGCTGTCCTCAAAGAAATCATGCCTTCATTAAGTGACTAGATTCATCCGGAAGGACACAAATTTCAAAGACACTCCCATCCTTCACTACACACACCATCCCTAAGTGAGCAGAGGGAGCTTTTTGTCTGAGCAGACTCTTCCTCTATGAAGGACCAGAAGGAAAGCATGGCTGCTATAAGAAATCATGACACTTGCACACAAATCTTGGAATGTTACACAAATTTAAGCTGCACCCACAAAATCGTCAAACTATCCCGAAGGACTGCATTATCATTATCTTATTGCAAGACGAACCCAAAATGGTCACTGTCAGCATGTCTAGTCAATGAGTCAAATCGGTAGACCAAACCTGTTTGGACTAGTCATGAAAAAGAAAAAGGGATTCTCCAAGAAAACCACAAAGCAGCTCATTTAAGGTCAATTTAACGGTATTATTCTGTTTTCCTTCCAGCCTCGACATAAGATCTCACTACCTCAAAGGAAATTGTAAGACGATCTATTTGCATTCCCCCAGGTGACTGGCAGTTCAACACCAATTAGTTCAAAATTACGCTGTTACTAGCGTGCAATAAAAACAACACCTTTCATCTTCCTCACATCAGTAAGAATAACTTCAGAGCCAATAACTTTGATCAAGGAAGTATTTTTGATCCTGCCCCACCCGTCTCTGGATTCAGGAAAACTAATAGCTGAAGGCGACTTTTCCCGGCTTGACTCTCAAGCTGAAAAACTAGTGTGATATTGAAAATAGTTTGCTTCCGAGATAACAGAATTTCCCAAAGTCCAGCATTTCTTCAACGACTAAGCTGTCCTAATACCTCTTCCTAACACATAAGACAGCCTTAACAGGCATTCGTGTGGTAAAGGACAGAGACCGATTATGTAATTTAGAATATATAAGGTTGTATTTCCTAAAACGAATATAAATCTACGACTTGGTATGTAAACAAACAATCCAAAACGCGAAGCAATATAACAATCCCCCTAAACGATCCAGTGTACCAAACTCATTCTCGTGATGAATACCATGTGGAAGTAGACACCTCTAACATAAACAAATCGTTTTCTCATTTAACTTTCTAACTTAGCATATAACCCCCCAAAAAAAGTTGATTAGAAAATCTGTTAGCTAAGTAGTAACTCTTTGAAATTCCGACTGTCCTCTGAAATGACCGCGCAGTCTCCGTCACCAGGGACGCGGGGTCACTAAAGCACGCCTAAGTATTCCCAATCGCTTAGGCAACCCTTTTGCTGTTACAGCCCAGGACGCTAACAACCCGCAGGGTGGACAGTCCCTACCCCAAAAGCCAGCACCAAGCCCTGCACCCCGCAGAGCACTGCTGGTCAGGCGGACTCCCGAGAGCCTGGGACAGCCAAAGCTGAGACGGCTGCATCTCAAAGCCCCTTTCAGTGTGGACAAACACTGCTGCTGTCCATAGAGGAGACAGACAGCCACACACCCACGAACTCTCTTCCTTTTCCATTTGCAATGCTAATGCTTATTAAGATAACAGTTTCCATTAACCTCTGACGTGGCCACAAAAACACGGCTAAAGTATGGGACCAGATGACATGAAACTTTCGATAACTGACACAATTTTTAAAATGCTAATATAGTTTCATTATACTTGGCTGCAAGCGAGATAGAAAATATTCAACAAGCAGCTTTAGGAACATCATATAAGCTACGCAAAATTAATGTTTGGCTTTTTCTTTTCTACTTTAGATATAACTTATTGGTAGATCTTAAACTAGGTTAATTTTTAAACTTCGGTCTAGGGCCATGCTACCCTGAACAAGCCTGATCCCATCTGATCTCGGAAGCTAAGCAGGGTCAGGCCTGGTTAGTACTTGGATGGGAGACCGCCTAGGAAGACCAGGTGCTGTAGGCGTAAAAAATAAAAAAAATAAGGGATTGTAAGCTGACAAGGTCTTTGTAGTCTGTGAGGTCAACCAAGGGTTGCCTCGCCTAAAAAAAATAATCAAATAATTTTTAAACTTCATATTTACATATGCTGCTACTGGGAATACCGTCACCTAAATGGGTTACAGTTGAACAAGTAGCTCGTGTATACGGAATTCATCTTCTGCTAACAAATTTCGATCATTTATTATGGAGCAAGCTCTCTAATTTTCAGAGAATATGATACTTGACTCAAAATTATTTTATAGGTTGTTATTCCAAAATATTCCTCATCTACTGATATTATTGACTTACATCCCTTCAATCATTTCATCTTGCAGCAAATAATCTGTTTAGGCCACATTTTATTGTCCTGAAAGTGATTACACAACTGAAAAAGCTGAATAAACTATCACAAGGTCTCTCTCACAGTTTCAAACTCTTGGGCCCAAATGTTGATATCTTATTAGAAAGAAACCATTTAGTTATCACTAGCGGAATTAACATCCTTTTCTGTCAGCTCAGATATTGCTAACTCCTTTCTTCTGTCACAGATTTACCAAAGGAGTCGTCCGATGTCACTGACTGTTGCCATGTATGCTCTTGATGGAAGCTGACACCTGATCCCCTTTGGCCCGTCTAAGCCCGACACATCTGAGGTATTTTCACGTCAGTGATGCAGCCAACAGTGAACAGGAAACTACAGAAGACCCCTGCAGAGCCGCCACGACGGTGAGGCGAAGGACGTGAGGGACAGTGTGACGTGAGCTCCCTCACATCACCACGACATCCGATAAGTAATGACCAAATCAGCAAACCGTCCTGCCAGCGATGCTGGGAAACGCCTCCGACAGGATGCTGTCCCTCTAAAGCAAGCACAAATGCCACCCTGAACCCCGAAACCCTTGAGACACTGCCTGGCAAACTCAGAGCAGTCATAAAGAGCAAGATACGAGGGCTGGTGATGGCAAAATGCTTCTAACAGGTCACTAAGTTCCATGAGAAGGTCGACATGTTGCTTTTTAAAAATCCTTTACGTTTTAGAATGCTGAGGAATTACAAGCTGACATGGCAACAATGAAGCAAGTACATCCTCTGCGCTCTTAAGAATAAAGAATTAATACAAGCTTCAGTGGACCGAGGCTTTCAAGAGAGATTAGAATCAAGCAGGAAAGTAATTGCTACCAAAAGTGATACAGTAACGTTTTATCGTGAAGATGAAAATAGCATGTAACAAAATTCAATCAAATCATTAAGTTCAAAGGCTACAATATTTCTAAATAAATTACATTAAAGGAACTGTGAAGGTTTTGAACTTAAACAACAAAAAAGAATTCCTATTCATTATGGTACTTCTAAAGCTACCCAGTACACCCACAGGCGACGCACAGCACACGCACACACACGCGCACGCACACACACGCACAGAAGCTAATTATTTCCATTAATGCTGCTGCGTTACCTAAACACCTACACATGCTAATGACACACGTGCCCTCGTCACCCTGGGCAGGAATTACAAAGGGTTTCCTCCCAGTTACTGTAATGGGGCTTTGTCGGGCAACTCCTCAGGGAGCTCGTATCGCGTGGCTCATGGGCAGGGGAGAGCCACCGCGTTCGTGCCTCCGTGATGCCCCGTGTGCCCGGCCCTGCAGCCCTCCGCCAGCCGGTCCCGGGTGCAGGCCTGGACACTGTCCGCGTGGCACCATCGCGGGATGGGGGCACAGAGGGAGGAAGAGGCGCTGCAGCTCTGGGGCACAGGGCCAGGCCACGCAGCCCGTGCGGAGGCCGAGAGAGCAGGAGGGGGAGCGGCGGCCGCGCCCGGGCGGGGACCCGGGGGGCAGGAGGCGGAGGGGAACGGGGCACGCGTGGGGCAGGCGGGGACAGGGCGGAGCTGCGGGGAGGCCGCGGGACAGGAGCCGGCTCGGGCACGGACGGGCCCCCGGGAGACCGGCTCTTCTTCACCGTGGAACGGCCGCCACTGGGGACGCTGGGCAACAGGTGAGAAGGCCGCGCGCACGTCCTCCCGCGCTCTGCCCCCCAGGCCACAGATGGGGCACTGAGGCTGCGGACCTACCCAGGACACCGCTCAGACCCGGGCGGGGACAGCGCAGGTGCTGCGGGACTGGGAAGCGAGGGGCGACAGCGCTGAAGGGGTCCACACGGGCGTCGAGAAAGACCCCGGGAACTGGGGGGTGGGTCTGCCGCCCGGACGGGGGCGGTGACGGTGGCCGCAGGGACAGTGCCACCCGAGAGTCTGGAGCAAAGGCGCACGCGGGGCCCAGGTGGGACACCGGACGCAAGGGGAAGGCTCGTGAACGTGTCACGGCTGTCTCCACCTTCTCCACCTTCTCGGGAAAACGGGCCAGGTGGCCCGCGGACGGGGACGGCGGAGAAGGTCTGTGAGGAGGGGCCAGGACACAGGCGCCGGGGGGACGTCAAGGCAACGGGAGACGCGGATGACGCGCTTCAGAGAGGCCGGGGAGCGCGGAGGGGGCTGCGGGCGGCAGAGGGACGGCGGGAAGGGGACGAGCGCACGCGAGGGGCCGTCGCCGCAGCCCGCGACGGGAAGGACGCGGAGGTACGAGTGGAGAGCGGCGACGCCGGCGCACGGCTTCGGCGGAGTCCGGCGTGTCGTGTCGGCCTCGGCGCTGAGCGCGCGCCCGGCCAGAGCGGGCGGCTGGCCGGACGCCGTGCGAGGACCCGGGTCATCGCCGACGACAGCCCTGGGTCACAGTTCCAGGCAACGAGGGGCTGAGGGAGCCCCTCGAAGAGAGAGGTCGAGGGACAGATGCCCCAGGGCCGTGGGCAGGTCGCCCACGTGGACACCGCCATCGCGACAGTCACGACAGGTGTCCCAGCAGAGAACGACCCAGGACGACGGACGGAGGAGGAAAAAGTAACGGGGGCGCGACTGCCAAAATGGGGTTCGAAGCCCTGAAACCAGGAAGGGAGCAAGAGCCGCCGCCAGAGCGCGGGGGGCGGAGGGCCGGGGCGCGCGCTCGGCCCTCAGCTCCGAGTGGCGTCGGCGTGCAGGTCCAGGCGCTGGGGGACAGCGGCGACGGCGTGCAGGTCCAGGCGCTGGGGGACAGCGGCGACGGCGTGCAGGTCCAGGCGCTGGGGGACAGCGGCGACGGCGTGCAGGTCCAGGCGCTGGGGGACAGCGGCGACGGCGTGGGAGCTGGGCCGTGCAGAGACGCGGGGTGGGCGGACAGGTCCCGGGACGCAAGG
>CM053514.1:73288913-73321095 GCA_028627145.1 Eidolon dupreanum
ATCTTTTAATAAGACTACATCACAAGGGAGAGCTCTGTCGCACCCCCGCAGCTGGCCACTGCCAGTGAGCTGCCTTCCCGCTTTCGGTCTGGGCTTCTGCCTCCTACCAATCCGTCTCCGCCGAAGGGCCGGGCTTTGAGGCACACATCCGCTGGCAAGGGGCGGCACCGTCCATGCACCTGTCACTGTCTAAGCCTCTCTGGATTCAGAACTAGCTTGGCAGGTTTTGTACTTGAGATATGTTGCCTCACCGTCATCTGGCTTTTTCCCACAAGGAATATGCTGGTTCATGTCGCTGTTCCTCTGTACTTTATATGTCTTCTTCTCTGAATGCTTTTCAGATTTCTCTTTGTCACCAGTTCTGACCAGTTTCGTGGCGTGTCCTGGTACAGTTTCTTGCACATAGCGCTGGTTGAGCGTCTTGGATCAGTGGATTTTAGGTTTCACCTCGTCTTGAAATTTTTCTGCCATTAACTTTTCAGATACTTTTTCCTAACCCTCCCTCCTGCAGGAACAGCATGTCACTGACGCCCCGGTCAGATTTTCTGCCATTTTTCTCTGTGGGTGTTTCTCTTTGGACAGTTCTCACGTCTGTGTCTTCAAGTTCACAAATCTCTTCTACAATGCCTTATCTGCATTTATCCCATCCAATATTGTTCACATCAGACATTATAGGCTTCATGTCTAAAAGTCTAATTTGGTTCTTTTTTGTATCCTCCACGTCTCAATATGTTCAATACGCAGCTTCTGGAACACAGAGTTATAAAAAATGTTTTAATGGTCTTGTCTACTAACTGTGAACCAGCATCAGCTGTGAGGCAGTTTTAAGTGATTTTCCCCCTGGCTGTGGGCGGTACAATCCCACGCTGTACTCAGCCATGGCCTCGAGGTGGGCACATGGACTCGCAAAGACGTCCACACCTCCAGCCCCAGGATCTGTGAATGCGCTACGTTACACGGCGTATTAGTTTTCTAGGACAGCATCACGAACAGGATGCTCCGAACAACAGAAACTCACTCTCTCACAGGTCCAGAGGCTTAGACGTCCGGAATCGAAGCGTCGTCAGGGCCCCGTGCCTCCTGAAGGCCCCAGGGGAGGCCTTTCCTGTCCCTTCTGGTGGCTGCTGCGACCTTGGCAGCACTAGGCAGTCCTAGACGCACCGCTCCAGCCTCAGCCTTTGTCTTCACGGGCCTTCTTCCCGGTGTGCCTGTGTCTCCATTCTGTCTTCTTATTAGGACACTAGTAATGGGATTAGGGCCCACCCTAACCCAGTATGACCTCACCTTAACAATTACATCTGCCAAGAAATCATTTTCAAATAATGTCACATTCTGAGGTTCTCAGTGGACAAGAATTTGGGGGCTGAAGAGAGACACAATTCAACAGTAAAGACCTTAGTTCGCTTATTTGTGTTTGCCAGTTGCTAAGCACCAATAACACACTGATTTCTTGTTATTCACTTAAGAATTGGTCCCAACGTCACTGGGTTCGTTTGGTCTTTTCCCCCAAAAAGAGGACATCAGTTTAATAAGATTATGGGACATGGTTAAACTGAGACTACGATAGGCATTAATTCCACCCCTCTGTGTAAAACAATGCTTATTAAGCTTCTGATCAGTTTGTAAGCCACTAAAGCAGAACTGAACACCTGCACTTGTATGTCTGTGTGCACACGTACACACAAGCCTTCTTACTACACGGAAACATCCTTATGAACACATCCGACTTCAATAAAGCAATGAACGTACTACGGCGACTCTGTGTACCGTAATGTCCTCTAAGAAGACCAGGGACCACATCATGGTGGAGGGAAGGCCTGGCTGGTATGTCTGAGTGTGTGGCACTTTACGTCTGAGCAGCCTGGGCCTGCGTCTGTCAGCTCCACATGACCTAAAAAAGGAACTTCAATTCTGTGCATAAAATAGGCCATATCCTAACTCATCGGGCTCCCGTGAAGAACGGGAGGAATAACACGCCACACGGTGAGCAATGCCGGTCCTCTCCCGCCCTGCCGCAACCCAACACAAACGGTCCAAAAAGCTGAAAAATCCTAGTGCACACCAGCAATTAGACCAGGGGAAGGCAAAGGAAGCGACGTGAATTACAGCTAAAATTACCTCTCAACCACCTTCTTCTTAAAGAATTATTCTCATTAATTACACCAGAATAAGCTTATATGACAAAAACCTGTGTGCATGTGACATTAAAAGTATATAAAAACAGTGACAAAATGTAGGCTAGAAAATAAATTGCAGAAAAATGCACCCAATTATTAACAATGTGAATGCAGTGAAATTATAGACGATTTTTCTTCCTACTTTTCTACATACTCTAAGCTTTCATTAAGGAGCACATAAAGACCCTGAAAACCCACAAAACGTGAAATTCAAAAGCCTCCACATCGCTGTGTCACAGAACACCCCAGAGAAGACACAGGTCAGAGGACGCCAGGGCTGCGGTGGAGACGCCAGCGGGGCCCTCAGCCACACCACCCCCTCGTCCCCCTGAGAGCACAATTCAAGTTCCAGCCTCAGTCGAGCCGCGTGTCACCAAGTGGCAGGGCGCTTCGGAGACTGCTCGCAGACAGGACTACAAACCCTTGACCGCTCAGAGTCCACTGGACCTCACGGTTGGGCCCAGGACGGTCTACCCAGTTTTTGCAACTTGAAACTAAGTGCCTCTGTGACGGTCGTACAACAGCCAAATGGCCCAACGACGTATTTCCTGGGACGCACCCCGGTCTTTAAGCTGCACGTGGCTGTATTTATTGCAAGAAATATTCACTTAACACTAAGAATTTAAGAGTTGAGGTCTTATCCCACCTCACAGGATAATCATCCATATAAATAACCAACTCTTTCAAAGCGTAACTAATTAAATGCAAAAATTTATTAACCAGAACAAATAAATGTGAAAGTTTTAGGCTTACCTTATGCTAGTTTAATTATCAAACTGGCAACAGGAAGTTAGTTACTGTGAGAACATCTAACATATAGAAAAATAATATATCTAATATATATTCCTAAGTAGTAATTATGTTCTCAGCAGCTGTCTAAAACTTAGTGAGCCTCCAGCCTTCCACAAACATACAGCAGACATGTATACCCCTCAGGATAGTCCGTAGTTTTGATAAACTATTCCTAAATTAGGGCTAATACACGTAACATGCTACCACTGCCTTTATTTGATTATATGTCATTACATATTAATTTGTAAAATAGAAAGTAATATTAGTCAAATATTACTTCCGAAAGTTAAAATTCCATGCTTCAACACAGAAATTCACAAACTCTGTAGTTTATCTAAATCGTGTCAATGACAACCTTTCTAAAAGATATCTAACACCTATCCCCAAAAGAGGTATCTGAACTTAAACAAAGATTACTTAATAATCCTAGAAAGGTTTACAACCAAACCAGAGCACAGCACTGTGAACTCCAGAACCGCAGAGGATGCGTTAACATCTAGCGCCACCTGCTGGAGCCACAAAATATTTCAAAATACAATAAAAGATATTGTGAAGTAAATTGTCACTTTTCATCACAGTAACAAAAAACTTCATAAATTTAAGTAAGAAAATTAACCCAAATTCAGCTATATTCAATAACATCCAAAATGACAAATCTAAGCTAAAACCAATATTTCAGTGGAAGTGAGGATCTAATTCAACTGTCAAAAAGTGACTAATAAAAAAATTCTACCAAAGAAGTATAACCTTAGAAAAAAACACAAAAGTTTACTTTTGAAAGGTGAGTGTTATGAGAACTTCAGAATTAGAATAGCTTCTGCTTGCTTACTTAGAAGGAAAACAAATAAAGAATAATTTTAGCAATGACTTGTGAAATTTTTTACCTTATTATAACTTTTTTCTTATAACAAAAAAGCAATACATACCCACCATAGAAATATTACACAGTGCAACTACCAAAATAAAACTTTATATCATATTAGCCTACCACCCAGAGGAAGTTTTTCAACATCTTTCTATACACATCTGTGTCATCGTCCGTAACAGCCAAAGGCAATCCACCGTTCGAATCTGCCACAATTTAAACAAGTTTCCTACTTTGAACATTTAGGCTGTTTTTCGTTTTTATTATTTTAAACAATACCTCAATAAATATCTAGTAACCATGGTGATGCACATTATAATAAATAGCTGAACTACTGAGACAAATTAACTAGAGATTGTTAGTAACATTTAACTATCTCTGGTACATCAAAATGTATTAAGGGCTGACTTTTAATATTTGCACATAACTAAGTATGACACTTCTTTAAGTTAGAGTTCTTAAAATCTAAAAATTTGTTTTGTTTTTTTTTTAACTTCTCTGGGCCTTGAAAATGGATAAAACAAAGATTTTATATTGTTCCTTCACGTCTAAAACAGCATACTGTCCTCCCACTGACGAAACAAAATAAAGCGCATGCACCTTGCAAAGACTAGTCACATCCTCCGTGGTTACCTCTGAGCAGACTGGCTGACCCTCGGACTGGGCAATCGTGTGACAACGTGTGTCTAGTCACAGTGAGTATGGACGGCCTGGCAAAAACTGGACCCCAATAGGGGAAAATACCTCAATAATTGAAGAATTACTTCCTGACGTTAAGGCTACAACTTTAATTCCATCATTCTACCTTCCGACGATGTGCCACTGTTTGGGTTTTACTTTCAAACTCAGGACATAAAACTACCATTTCACAGTGAGTCACGCAGTGGCATTCAGGGCACTCACAGTGCTGCGTGCCCACGACCTTGACCGAGTCCCAAAGCGTGTCCGTCATCCCAAAAGAAAGCCCAGTAAGCAGCTGTACCGTTGTTTTTCAATTTATGGAACTGAAGAGTATCATACTTTTCCACTAACTGTTTAACATACAAGATACAAAAAGTGAATACAAATGGATATTTTGCTGTCCATTTTAACCTATTTTTTCCAGTTTTCGTCATAATAAAAATAACAACACAAAGTTTCAGCTGGCATTTTAATTTGTCACCTCCGCCCACCTCGTACCATCCTACAGTAAACTGAAGAAGCCGGCGTGCCATGATGCCTAGTGAGGGAGGGATGGGACTCAGCTCACAGCACCCTGCGGACAAGTGGCGAAGGCCCCGGCCGAAAACGCCGACGCCCAGGGGAGTACCTCCGGCCTCCCTCCGGTGCCAATGCCGTCTCTGTATATTATATTCTTCAAGCTGCTTTAACCACTTTGCAGTGTAGACAGAGATACTTCCTGCTACACGATACAGAGCTTTGGAACTGAGATAACACGGGTAACACATCACGTCTCAAGCCCAGGGCTCCAAAATCCCAGCACTGCGTTCAAGATGAACAAAATATACTTTCGCAGACTAAAGCGTTATCGACACACACTTTGGCCTCTCATCTCTACGTGATTTACACTCACTATATGCGGCAAAGGACACAGCTCCACCAAAGACTCAGAGGCAGAAACAAAGCCGGGGGTCGTGACAGCCTCAAGAGCGAGGCCGGCGCCCCAGGCCTCCTGAGACCCGTTCTGGAGAAGGCTCTCGGAAGGGTCTTCCAAAGTTTCCCCACCCCCAGCCGGCGCTGTTTACCAGAGAATAAAGATGCCGCTTCTTATAGAGTTTATTCATTCGCCATGTTTATGGACAACCGCTATGTGGGAAGCACTGTTCTAGACCCTGATTTATAAATAAAATAAAATGCCTGAGCTTACACACCTAACATTATGATAGAAAGACAATGACTTCCGAAGGTAAGGCCTCTAGCCCAAATATATGGCATGTCACGTGTTGGCAGCTCTTACTTCTGGTCCATAAACAGAATAACAAAAATAGCCCTGATGTCGACTATTTGAAGGTCATTACGTATAGCACGCAATTTCTATCTAATAAAACTGAAAAACAAAGACCAGTTCACTTGCCATACTGGTTAGCCAGCCTGAGACCACCTGCCCTGCTGGCGAAAACACTGGAAGCCAGCCTTCAAAGACACACGCACCTCAGGACCCACAGCCTTAGAGAAAGCTGAGGCAGAGGGGGCCATGCCAGTAGTCTTCAAACATTTCAGACAATACACACAAAAAAAGTTTTGTAAATTACGTATTGGCCACGTGTTTGCTAATAATAAACAGCACTGTCATCTAAAATGAACTCACCGGAAACATCACGGCCATTTTTCCCAAATGCTTCCTGCCTCTCATAATTAACAGGTGACTTTTCAGACTTACTTTCTGTGTCCATTTCAGTAAAGACCTTAGTTCGCTTATTTGAGTTTGCCAGTTGCTAAGCACCAATGACACACTGATTTCTTGTTATTCACTTAAGAATTGGTCCCAACGTCACTGGGTTCGTTCGGTCTTCAGGGCGTCAATGACTCCGT
Source organism: Eidolon dupreanum (assembly GCA_028627145.1). Lineage (NCBI taxonomy): Eukaryota > Metazoa > Chordata > Mammalia > Chiroptera > Pteropodidae > Eidolon > Eidolon dupreanum. The sequence goes on from CM053514.1 coordinate 73,295,280, forward strand.
TTGTTTCCAGTTTCGAGCAAGACAGAAACCACAAGTCCAGATTAAAATACGCGATTAGACTAAAATGTCAAAATTCTGCATGTCAGAAAACAGCCTAAGCAGTCTTAAAGGATGGTTGAGAGGAAAATGTTTGCAATTAACCTGATAGACAGCTAATTACTTAAAATAAAAACACTGCAAAACTGGGCAGAGAGAACACAGGTAGTCCATCTAATAAAAAATCAGTATGAACAACCCATAAATGTGCTTTGTAAATGGCCACCTGCACTAGTAAGTAAAGAAAAGCACACTTAAAGGGGGAAATTATTCATCTACTAAACAGATAGTTTTTTTTTAACTAACACCTCAAATTGTTATGGATACGTTCTGGGAATAGAGAACCCCCCCATACTTCCCAGAAAAGTGGAAATGCTAGTGGCGTTTGCATGGTTTTTCTGAGGAATAACAGAGAAATATCTTTCAAAAAGGTTCAAGTATGCTCACCTGGAAAGTGAAGTGCAGAAATTTATCCTAAGGACAAATATTTGTTTATAAAGATGTACAGTGTAGCTTGTCTCCCGAAAACTTGGGAACAAGCCCCGATTACAATGATTACCCACAGGACACCAAGTGCCCGTGAGCACCGCATGGGCCGCAGGTCCTGCTGCCTGGGAGAGCCCGCAGGTGCACGCCGCCAAAACGCCACCGGCCCGGCGCCCACGGTGACTCTCCGCATCATGGGACTGTGAACAGTAATAACACTCTCCCCTCTAAATTGTTTGCCAAATTTTCTACAGCAAACATGCATTTCTTTAAACACACACAAAGGGATGAGAGAAGAGGTCTGTGCATAAACTCCAGGTGGATTAAACAGTGAAACGTAAACAAAACCATTTTTTGAAAGAGAAAAAAGGGAATATTTGTGACATCTCAGGAAGAGAAAGATCTTCTAAACACAAAAACGCTTAGAGAAACCGAAGGAAGAAAAAGATGACAACATAAAAAATATAAAACTTTTAAAAATCAAAAAGGCAAATAAAATTCAAAAAGGTATTTAAAAAAATTGGATAAAAAGCTGATGTGCTTGACACATAAAAAGATCACCTAATTCAATAAGAAAAAAAGGGGTACGGGACTATGAAACATAAAATGTTATATGCATTATACCTTTTTATATATCTGATAAGTTAAAATTAAAATATCCTACATCACCAAAAATTGCTAGCACATGGCAGAGCCAAGACTGGAATGCAGGTCTATCTGGCTTCGAAGCGATATGTGTTGCCTATAATAAGTCAGTCATTATTTTTTTTAAAGCCTCATTAATTTTAAAGTTTGTACTTGAGAAAAGAGTTTTTCCACTCTTCTACCACGCATTCTGAAATGACTAAAAAACCAGCAGCAAATGAATCAAATGGAAGCCACAGCTACCTGTTTTTAGGTCTCAAAGGGAGGCTGAGCTCTTCTGACGCGTCTGGGCGAACCAGAGTTCTCTTGCTAAATATTTAAATGAAAATTTACTTATTGAAACCACGGTACATATAAAAACTGCCCCTTGATTCAAATAAGAAAGCCTCTCGCAACTAGCAAGGAATAGGGGTGATAAGTAAAACCTGGTTTGGGGGTTTTATTAAGGGTTCAAATGGTCGACTGCAGGAAGATGCACGTTCTGAAGAAAACTACAAAAAGGAAAATCTAAAACTACAGCGCGGTCCAAAGCGAAGACGCGAACTGTGATGGTACTGAGCACCGAGCACTGACCGTGAATGAGGGAGCCGTTCAGCCACTGGATGTAGTAGTTCTGAGGGAAAGACAGCAGGATCTCGTTGCTGATGATGGAGAAGGGCAGGAGCAGGACCGCCCCGGCCGACACTGCGAGCGTGAACGTGCTCAGAGACAGCCTGGGAGAGAGGAGAGTCACTGTCACCGGGGTCGGGAAACGCAAGGCACGTGGGACTCGTTCAAAGAGGATAAAAACTCTTAAACGTCTAGGTCTAAAGTTTAAGAATCTCGTTGAATACAAGTCGCTGGAAGACAAACGCCCTGCGGAGCCAGATGAGCTGACTCCTTCCTCGGAAAGGCCGCCGGCTCCGGGGAGCAGGCCGCGGGCGCCCGCGCGGAGGACGGGCTGCCTCGCACGTCTCACGAAGAACAAACTGTGGTGCCGCTGCACTTCTGCACGCAAGTATTTATTTCACAACTGCATTTCATTAACAACTTTGGCAGTATATGCTAACAGCAACGCGACAACTGTTTCAGGTGGAAAAAAATACTTGCGAAAGCAGCATGGAAAACTCATTATTTCAGGGGGAAAGTCATTGGCTTGGCACCTCTCAGAATAAGTAAAGTTAAAGAAGTGATACTAGTAAACAGTAGGAAACTATTAAATAATAGTATACATTAAACAGCATTTAAAACACTTTTGTCGTTTTTTAAAATAAGATCTAATATGTACTAATATAGAAAGATATCTAAAATAAGTAAAAAAAGACTGATGAAAAGCATGGACAACAAACAGAAAACGTGCCCCCCAAAAAAGTGCATACATACACACAGAAAATAGAGGTACAAGAAAAATCTGGCATAAAATATGGATAAGGGGCTTTCACTTTCTCAGTTATACATGTCTGAAATGTTTAAATTTTTATATCTAACTTTTTAAAGATATTTTTTCAATGGCAAATAAAAAGAGAACCTCATTAACATTAACATTAGAGAGGGAAATGTAATTTAATATCCACCCCATTAGAGTAAGCATAGGAATAATCTGAAAGAAAGTGTAAAATGTAAGGAAAAATCATGCTGACGGCTCAGAAGCCACACCTGACAGAGTGACTGTGCGGCCATCGCCATCTTGTGGCGACCCACAGAAGTGTTTTCCCACTTAAAAGCCAAAGCCACCACAACCCCCGGCTGGTCAGTCGCAGATACATTTTTCAGCGTGGCCCCGTGACACACGCCAGAACCAGTTCAAATCAGACACGGGCCGGGTCCCAGCACCGGCTCTGCCAGACAGACAGCACGCCTCCTGGGACAAGCGCGAGGACAAGTCTTCGTCCCAGGTCCACTGCCCACTCGGGCAGTGACCGGCCGGAGCGAGCCCCAGTGCTGTCCTCAGACGTCAAGGAGGGAGCTGTCCCGCTCGCCACCATTCGTCCTTCCGACGCTAAAGCTCAGAGCAGAGCCGCACCCCGCCACACTGGGCCCGCGGGGCTCCCCACGCTCCTCCAGACCCCTGGCCACCGCAGTCCTGGACGGCCACCTGCTTGCCGTCGGGGGCTCCGTGGCTCCGTGCCCTGGGCCACAGTCAGCACCCCCTGAGGCCCCCCACATGTCATCTGCCCTTCTCGCGCCCCTCGGTCAAGTCCGTGCCCCTCTGCTGGGCTCCCACGACCCTCCGACCACACGCCCGGCAGTGAAGGCCAACCCTCGTTCCCAAACCAAAGCCTGGGACCTGTCATCTGGCCAAGCTGTCCGCTGGCGAGAGCAAACAAAGCCTGAGAATCGCAGATGACCCCGAAAATCCTGGCCGTGTGGTCGCCGTAGCTACAGCGCCGCCTCTTTCTACGAGACTTTCAGCATCCACTGCAGTTTGCGTCCCGTGGCTGGCCGCAGAGATACAAAAGGTGACACTCTTTGTAGTGAAGTGCCGGCCAGGGTCCTTCCCGTAAGGCCCTGGGTCCGGTGAGCAAAGGGGAGTGGTCACCGCATACACGACTCAGAAACGTGCCCCCACATTGAAGGACAGCTTCAGGACTGCCACCTTCTAACAGGGCAGCTGTGCACAGAAGCACGGGACCCCGGGTGGGAAGGGAGAGCGGGGTCAAGCATGGCGACACTCCGTTACTGTGGCCTGTGACGCAGGGGGCCACAGCTGGACCCAGCTGGTGGGAGAAACAGCTCAGCCCTGGGCCTGTGGGTCCGACACGTCCGTGACATGAACGTCACAGGAGCCAGCTCTCCCTCTTGCCGCAGGCCACCAGGTCGCCTTGAATTTCCGTCCTCCCCAGTATTGGCCATGTGCTCTCTGACCCTGGTCAAGGTGGTGTCGGCCAGGGCCCCCCATCTACGGTCACTGCTCCCTCCCATCGGCCAGTACCCTGAGGAAGCTAAGTCTGAAACTGGGAAGACACCCTGACCCTGGTCGAACGAGGCATCACTCGCTGACTCCCATCAGGACCGATGCGGACCGCTTTACGTTAGGCTGTGGAGGGCCCACGACACTCGTCATTCTGCTGCTCAGATCTTCTGACTGGGTGTGACGGCCTCGAGGGCTCTGAGTCTCTTCGACAAGCCCTCGTCACTCTGAGCACCTCCCTGCGTTCTGGCCGACAAGATAGAGAAAATGAGCCTGGGGTGCCCCCTGCCCCGCCCGGCACCCGCCCTCGCCCCAGGGGCCCTGGCTCCCAAGGAGAAGCTGCAGCCAACACGCAGATCTGGGCGCTGAACACGCTCCCTGCTGTGGGGCGGGCGCCCGGTGGCAGACCAGGGGACGCAGGTGCGAGCCCCCACGCACCCTCGCCCACGTCTGCACTCGGTTCCAGAGCTCCGTGTGCTCAAAGCCACGGGTCCACACGGACGCTTCCAACTCCGGCTCGCAAACCCAGCGTTCACCTCCGTGGTCCCCACAGCTGCGACCTGAGACGGGGCCCCACAGTCTGGAACCGCCCGATCCCGCACACGACCAGCCTCCCATCACGCTGACACCCACCCTACGCAGAGGTGCCCCTGCTCAGGTGATCCCCACTTTGGACTATCTTGCCCATGGACGCCCTTGCTCCCCTCCTGAGCCCACGCCCCGCACCAGGCCACCCCACTGGGGACACCCTCCTCAGCCTACCTGGGCTCTGCCGCCCTGCACAGACACCCGCCCCGCCCTGTGCGGTCCCACTCCATGTGACGGGGCCCCCTCTGGGGCTCTGACCCTGGGCCAGGCCACCTGCTGGGCCCACAGGCCGTCCCTAAGCCAGCGTCCCCACCGGGCACTGCATTCTCACGTCTACTTTAATCCAAACCCAACCGAGCCGTAGCTAGCCGAGGGCAGCGCTGGGGAGGCGGCTGCCGCCCGGCATGGCAGAGGGAGCCGGGGGGGTACAGGAGCACATAATGGGAATGGGCCTGGCACGCTCACCGGCGCCCACCACTGCCGCCTCCTCAAGGACAGAGGGCTCGGGGGGACAGCGCTGAGCACCCGCCCCTAGATCCCTCTGCCTGGCTCTGCACCCACACGACCACTGCGAGGGAGGCGGCGGGCCCAGCGTGTGTGTGGCGAACACGAACCTGCGTCTCTCCACCTCTTCTGCACTCGGGCCCCCCTGGAGCTCAGAATCTGAACCCATATGTGCCCCGCTGTCACGCCTCCGTCACAGGAGGAAAAAGGCTGCGAAAGTCAGAGGCCTGGGGCGCGGAGCGGGGCGCAGACCAGGCCGGGCTGTTCTCCCAGGGGACCCCCTCCCGGCCTCACAGGACGTGCGCACCCGTCTACCTGGGAGACGGAGCCCCGCTGGGAGGGCCCGAGCCCCCGGACAGCAAGACGAGGTGCGGCCGCCGAGTGTCACAGGAAATGGCCACTTCTCCCCGAACTACACCGCAAGGGTGAGGCCGAAGCGCCGCGTTCTTGTCCGTTTACGAAGAATCGAGCTATAAATGCGTTTCAGTGACCGCTGCTCCGAAGCGGAGCACGGAGCGAACCGGGAGCGGCGTCTCGCCGGCACGTCATGCCAGAGGGTCCCCTGGGGAAGCGCGGACCCTGGCCCTCGCTCGGTCTGTGAGGCCCTGTGGCTTTGCAAGGGAAGTGACTTGCTCTGTCTACAGGAGCAGTAACTGAGACAGAGAAAAATGATGGTTCATTTAAGGGTTTGCCCAGATGTCACGATGCCAGGAATCAAGTAAAACCCCTGTTCCTGTGATTTAAATTACCAACTTATGAGCCTAAGTTTCAAACCCACAGAGCGAGAATTCCCAGTAGGAAATGAAGGTACGGTTGTTTTCCCTAGGGCATTTAAAATAATTTAAATAATGAGATCTAGTGAAGTGGGGTCTATTTCCATTCATTTTTCAGTTACAACCAAATCAGCCCTACTCATTTTTTGGTTACGAGCTTTCGGTTTTTTACCAAGGTACCATTCACATGAAGTCAGCCATCTGAAGGTGAACAATCCAGTGACATTTAGTGCATCCATGGTGCTGTGCGACCACCACCTAGTTCCAGAACGTTTTCATCACCCCAAAATAAAACCCTGTGTCCATTAAGCAGTTGCTCCCCATCCCCTCTGCCCCCAGGCCCTGGTACCCACCAATCTGCTGTAGCTGGATCTGCCTGTTCTGGATGTTTCTCACAAATGAAAGCCCACACTACGTGGCCCCTTGTGCCTGACTCCGCTCACTGAGCATCCACTTCCGAGGTTCGCCCACGCTGTCGCGTGTCAGTGCTCCTTCCTTTCCATGGTGGAATATTCTTGGAGTGCAGCAAAAGCACGTGTGTGTACAAGGGTATGTGCACATCTCTCTCCCCCCTCCTGTCTCCCGTCTCCTCACATCCTCCCCTGAACCTCATGAAAGATGCGCAATCTGACACTAAGCATGGAGGAACATCAGACAAATCCATGGAACTGGCCTGGGACCTGGGAAGGCGTTAAGAAGGTCAGGGAAGCCGGGGAAACGCTGAAGGGGTGTTTCAGTCTGCAGGTGCGTGAAGGGACAGGACGACCCCTGCACTGTGACCCTGAGCCAGCTCCTTCCGCTAAAACCTCTTGGGACAACTGGTAAACCGGAAGGGAGCGTGACGGGGATCACACCAAAGTCAGCTCCATTATTTTGTGGCTGTCTAGCAGCCAACAGGAGAATGAGCTATTTATGGGAATTAGACATAAAAGTATCCTGAGGAAATGAAACATCCAGTCAGCAACTTCTCAAACAGTTCAGTGAAAAAAAAACTCTTTGTATTGTATTTCTAACTTCCCTATAAATTTGGGACTATTTCAAAAAAAAAAATTAAAGTAGCAAAACAATCCTGGATTATAGATACTCTCCTATATAGGTATATCTGTATAATTTCTAATTTTAATCAAGCAAAATCTCACATAAAAAAATTCACTGCTTTCCATCTGATTTGATTCCTCAAAATAATTAAAGGGCATTTCTACCCCAGGACTCCAGCACACGAACGCACCATCAGCACCCAGGAGCCTGCGGGCCATCGCCTGCTCACAGCTGGTAAACGTCCCATCAGCCTCTGCTCCCTCCCTAGACCATTTCGGCCTTCCCAGAAGACCGTTCAAACGGCCAGGAGCTTTCTTTTTTCTGGCTCAGAAATTTTCCCAGCCTGAAGCCCACTTCCTAGTTAAATCCTCTGAAGATAAAATCTGTCGGCTCCTTAAATAAGCAAATTTTAACAGGAGATAATTAAGCCTCGGTTATCCATTCCTACCTGCCTGTGTATGCTTTCCAAGAACAGGATTAAGGTCAATAAAGGTGTTATAATACTTAGGTAAATTTTTCCATATTTTTGCCCAACAGACAATTAAATTTTGAGTACTTATGACTTCAAAATTAAAAGAACAACCGAACTTTAGAATACATACGAAATCCTGTTGACTATGGCATCTTCATCTTCCTGTTCATCTGCAAAAATAGTTAAGGTATTAATAATTTCATATCTTTCAATGAAATGTTTCATTATTTTATTAAAAACATACATGAAAATATAAATTTAAAGAAGCAACTATTGAAGGTAAACAATTTTCAAATAGCACTGTGTTTATTTCAACAGAGACCCAAATATAAATCTCACTAAATCGGATACGACAGGTTACAGTTCAAGAATAGTGTTTTGATCAATCAAAAACCCCTAACGCAGCGGCTGCATGTAAATTACAGTGTCCCAGATGTTCAGTGCTCAGGAGAATAAAACTTGGTTAGACTCTTAGGACCACTGCCAAGGTTACTGCTACACGGTGCAAACCAAATTACTCATGAATGAGATTTTCTGGTTGATAACAGCCAAAGAAGTATTTATACGAAATGAAAATCCAGAGCCTGAGACCCGTGTGCCTTTCTGTACTCGGAGGCCATCATCCGTGATGACAGTGTGAGACCTCCCTGGAGCACCCCAAACCACCGTGGACCCCACCGCCCCATGTGCCACCATCAGTGCACAAGAGTACCCTGTGGTACCCTCTGCAGGGAGCAGGTGGCCCCTGTGCCAGCGCTCAGTCACCGTCCCCTCTCCCTGTCTCATGGCCGTTAGCCATCCCCTCTCCTCAGCACCTAGCTGTCCTCAAACACTTTCTGCAGGTCCCTCAATTCTGGATGCCCGCCTGCTTCAGTGTCAAAGGCAAGTCTGGGCCACGCTCTTAGTCCAGTCTCCGCTCTAAACTGTGGGTGCCCAAAATGGCCCTGTGGCCAAAGGGAACACAAACACACATAGTCGCCACTCATGCGTACAGGGGTGTGCCCACGGCCAATCCACTGTCGAGCCTTGACGAATGCTTTAATGTCCCCGTATCCATCTCAGGGCTGTTCCCAGCACTTCGCCACCTGGGCCAGAGCCCTCCCCACTCCCTGTGATCACCCTGAAATGCACCCAATAAACCTCCAACTGTCCTCACCGTCCCCAAAGTTCCCCTATAACGATGCTTTATATTTACTTATTCTTTCTCACCCTCCTTCTGTGTCCATCACCTATGAAGCCTGAAGCCAAAACATCTTTAAAAACAGCTAAGAGACTGTCTTGGATCCCAGGCCTTCACGATTCAGGAGGTTACAGAAACCAGGCAGTACTTCGACGCAGCCACAGAGCCAAGTGACAGCACTGAGTGCTGCGCGGGAGCGAGCCCTGCTTCCTGGCTGCCTTCCAAAGTCTGACACGTGCGACACGGTAACGTGGCGTGAGGAATCTGTAACATACGGGACCCTGAAGTAGTCGCGTGGCACCTCCTACTGGGCCGGCTTCGCGGGCACAAAGTCCCGTGATTTATAGAAAGGTAACGGAAGGCAGTAAAGCAACTGCCCGGGTACTTAAAAAACCGGGCACAAAAACCTGTGCGTCCGTCAGCACGAAGCCCACCCAAAAAGGGGATAAAGACACGGCCCCTGGCGAGGTAAGGATGTACATGTGAAACAACACAGGGACTGTAAACTCTGTGTTGCCTTAGAGAAAGACAGACATCCCGGCGGTCAGAGAAAGGACAAGTCGGGGTGAGCGTGCTCAGCCTCAGTGCCGGGCACAAGGAAGCACCCTCACCAACACTGGCGTCCCCAGACACTGGCCGACGTGCACCTGGCCGGGCCTGAGAATGTGACGACCGAGGGCCTGGCTGGGAGGGCGACCCCGAGTCTCGGACGCCCTGGCAGGTGTCTGTGTTCAGTGCTGTGTGCCGGCAGCTGCTGCTTCAGCACGGACACCCCAAATGGACCACCACGCTGACAGGTACCCCAAACGGACCGCCACACTGACAGGCACCCCAAACGGACCACCACGCTGACAGGCACCCCGCAGCCATGGACCGCGCTCCGACCGCTCAGCGCAGAAACCAAAGTTCCCATCACGATGTTTCTACTTGCCTGATTTCCGCTTGTATCTTGTGATGATGAAGTAGGAAACGATGTAGAGAACGGCAAACAGAAGGAAACATATCTGAAACAAAACAAATTTAACAGTTCATTTAACAGTTTTTGCGTATCTTTGTTTACACCATAAAAGATACATCTTTGGTATTTATAGGAAAAAAGACATTACAAAGTAAACCTATTACAAAGTAAAAAAACCTGTTACAAAGTAAACGTTTTAGTATTTTGCTAATAGGAAGTTTCAATGAAGTATTAACTTACATGAACTAGTCAGTTACCCCAGTTTTATGCCATTCCAGAAAAAAAAAAAAGCCCAATGGAGATTTTCCTTTTTATAACTTGACCAAATTGTTTTCAAAATTGTTATACTTCATGTGAAAGTATAAAAGACCAGAACATCACTGAAAATTCTGAAAAATAAAGTCAATGAGAAGCTACTGTCCCTACCAAAGATTAAAACATACTATAAACCGTCAATAACATTTAATCAATGTGCTGGCACCCTAACTTAACAGATCAATAAAACAAATTCTATTATATAAAAATTCATATGATTATACTCAAGAGGCAAGAGGCTGAGGCCCGGCCTCGCGGGTACTCAGACGTCAACTTGACGTAAGAGATGGGCACGAGCTGACTGAGGAGCAGCACGTGGGGGCAGACGAGGGGCTGGGTGTCCTGAGGGCCAAGGGAAGAAGTCTCGTCTGGACAACGGGAGGCACCAGCTGTGCCCAACGCCGCTGACAGGCCCCGCGAGATGAGGCTGAGAACCGACAACCGGGTCAGCAGCGTGGAGGCCATCGGGACCTTGGCAAGACCTGCTTTTCCGGAGGGGTGGCCACAAAACCCTGACTGAAGTGGATCAAGATGGAAGAATTGGAAACGAATGTTAAGAAGCCAGTTCTTTCCCGTTTTGTGGGAAGCAAAGGAAAAGTGAAGGAGGGTGTGAAGTCAAGAGGCTTTTTCAAGATGGGCAGAGTTACGGATGGGTGCCAGGATAACCCAGGAGAGAAGAAGCGTGCTCAAGCTGAGCGCTGGGTCTCAAAATCCCCCACAGGAAGAGAGCTGGAGCCAGAGCAGGAGACAGCGCCCGAGGCTCAGGTCGTGGCAGCAGGTGCAGGCGGCGGCGGGCGGGGAGGCGGATGAGTGCTGGGAGCGGACGCTCCCTCCCGACGGCGTGCACTCCCTCAGCGCACGGGGAGGGGAACGGAGAAGTATGGCGGCCACGGGAGGCACGGGGGGACTAAGTGGCCTGTGCCGTCCCAGGCCAGCCCAGGCCAGCACTCCGAGCAGCTGGGCGGCCCGATGATGCTCACGGCTGATTCTGAGGTGCAGGAGCCTCCCCCAGGAGCCAGGGCCCTGACGCTAACAGACGCCCGGTTCTGTCTCCTTCCCTTACGGCCACTCACCGCTCCGACCGCCGACGTGACCTCCCGCCCACTGACCAAGTCCAAGTGCCCGGGCAGTGGTCCGTCGTGACCCAACAGCCACCCCGCGCTGTGGCGGTTTCACGGGACCTCTCTGCGGCCACTCCCAGCACGTTCCTCCTCCTCGGGCCGCTCCCCCGGCCTCCGTCGCAAGCTCCCCCTAGACGTCATCCTTCTCCACGGCTCCTGGCCTGAGCCGGAAACCTCGTCCCCTCCACGAGCTCTTCACAGGTGAGCTCGCCTGCCCCGGGCGTCCCTGGGCCGCTGCTGAGCAGCACGGGTCGAGGGGACAGGCAAGACTGAGTGGGATGACCAGCCACGAAGCTACGTGGATCTGGATCGGGAGCAAAGAGCAGGTGACAGGCGGCAGATGGGAGGGGCTCCCGGCGGAGGGGCAGCTGCAGAGAGCGTAGGCGCCCGGACGCTGGAGAAGCAGAGGGTCGCACTCGAAGGGCGTCGGAGTCCGAAGGTGGTCACAGTCGCTTCGGGAACTGGCGGGACAGGGCGCGGACGTGCTGGGTGAGGAGGGTGTTAACGGACAGGGGGACTCGGGGAAGCCACCGCAGGGCACGCGCGGACAGACCGACACAGACCGACGCGAGCAATCCCTCCCAGGGTGCGGGTCCGACTGCCGGCTGTGGAAGCGAAGGCGGCGTCACCGGCTAGGAAGGGAAAGCGCCACCATGAGAATCGGCACACAAGTACCACAAGGGGCTGTCGCAGAACGGGCTGGACTGTCCTCCCGTCTCCGAAGGCAGGGCGGGGAGCGGGAGCGGGGCCCCAAAAGGAGTTTTTTCTGAGTTTCTCCTCTGAGAACCTGTAGAGCTCCTGGAGGTCAAACTCATGAAGGGGGGGCGCCCCCCAGGACCGGGCTCCAGTGTCCGCCTCGCGGCCCGCCCGCCGGCGCCGGCTCCTGCCCTGGGGGAGCCATCAGTCTAGGTGTCCACGTGTCTCCAGCCGCCAAGGCGGCATCTGTCTCCTCATCGCAATTTCCTGACGCATCTAAGAGAAGCTTTTAGCTGAGGATGGCGGCCAGGACCGGACTGGAACCAGGAGTCACGTGTTAGCGCTCATAGTCTTATCTCGTGCGTTGGGTCCATCATTTCGCAGATGCCTGAGAATGTCCAGTGTCCGCAGTTAATCCCGAGGAGTTAGCCAGCACGTCTCTGTGACTGATTCTGTTTCACTTTTAATTTTAAATAGTTTTTGATGAACGTGGTAAAAATTAATCTCTTTTTAAAAGAACACAAGGTGTGAGATCATAATGGAAAGTGGGGGGTTTTAAATCCCTTTTTAACATTAAGTAGTTTGGAATGCTCTGGCCTTTAATCTGCCCCCAATTTTTTTTTTTTTTTTTAAGAGAAAGGGATCCAATTATCACGACATATCTATGAAATTAGCATTAACATTCCCTCCTGCGGCAATCATGGCAGAAGATAAACATCCCCGACCAGCGGCCACTCAGACCATGTTGTCTGTTATGTAATCCTGTGCTTATCTTACGAACTTTTTTGGCAATTAGTCTAAAACCAAGTTTCTCAACCTCAGCACTGTTAACATTTCAGGCCAGATAATTCCCTGTTGTTGGGGGGCTGTCCTGTGCATTATACGACCTTAACATCTCTGTCCTCTACCCACTAGATGTCCCCCTAGCTGTGACATTGCTACATGCGTCCTGGGGGGACACTATCACCCCAGTTGAGAACCACAGGTGTAAGAAAGGTGTGCTAAATAGGGGGAAAGGCAATAATATAAAAATTTTATTACTTGGTGTTATTTTTTTCGAGTAACATAAATTTCCCAGGGAAGGAATGGTGGATAAATCTCTAAGGCACGACCTGAACGCCGCACGTCGGAGACGCACACGCGGCTGCCGTCCGCCCCTCCCGCGGGGACTCTGGTTTCCAAGGTCACGGCCACACACAGGAGGCAGTGTGTTTTGCTCGCCGGCGTTAACCATGCACGCTGACTCCCCAGCACGGGAGCTGACGGCTCGGCTGCCCCCCGACCCTGGGAGTTCACCCCGCTACGTGAGCGCCACCACTGCTACGCTCCTCTCGCTCCCCACCCCCGGGCCTGCCTTGGGGGAGGCGGATCCCAGCCCTGCGAGGACAGAGGGAAGCCAGGTCCGTGGAAGACGGCAGCACTCTGACAAGGAGCCACCAAGGCAGAGGCAGGGCTCTCCTCCGTGGCTGGGAAAGGTCACCTGAAGCCTCTCCCACCCCCGCATCCACCCCACTACTCCCCCGCAAGTGACACCACACGACCACGTGGAAAAAGAGAAAAGCAGCCCCTGACCCCTGCGAGCTGACCGGCTATGGTCGGCTAGGCCTCGGTGTCGCTGCAAGCTCGCTGCCAACTCACGGCTCAGCCCCGACGCTTCTCCTGTTGAAGGCAAATGACTTCGGAGAACATCGACATTAGAGAAGGCCACGCCACGACCCAAACGGAGTAAGCGTCAACGCGGCCACGCCATAACCGTGCCTGAACACAGGCGGAAAAGATGAACGCTGTCCGATGTCCAAGCCACAAGAGTGACCGATCATCTCCCCACGCCGGCTCACACAAACGACTTGCCTCTCTGCCGATGATAGTGCCGGCATCACTCCACTCTCTAGTCTTCTAGGCAGGATTTATGAAGACCCCCAATCAACAGCATCCAGTACAGATCAAAGCCTCGCTTCCTTCACTTCCCAAGGTACCTAACACAAGCCCAACCCCTAATTGTACAAGTTCCTTTCTAATACTCTCTCACGGAAATGCATTTTGCCTCACTGCACGATGTAATCGGCCCAACTTGTCCAACTTCAGGTGTCTCGTCTCGCTGGTGGGCCTTTGCTGGAAAGCAGTTAAAAAGGTCAGAAAAGACTATGGACCCCCAGACCACCGCATTCTAAATTGACATACAAGACAGGTGACTGGCTCCCACCTTCTGCCCAACCCTTCTCAAGTGCAAGGGGACACAGTTTTTATCTCTAGCACAAGGAAATCCACAGAGGTGAGGGCAGACCCTGGTAGGAAAAGGCAGGTAAACTCACCTGGGGAAGCAGTAGGTGGAGGATGATTCGTGGTATCCCCATTATTTCCCCACCCCTCTTTGGCCATGAGGGAGCCAAATAAATGGGAAGATGCTAAAATCACTGCTGCAGAAGTCCCAGTCAACCTAGGACTTGTCCCTGAAAGTATCACGGCCAAGCGAAGGCGCTTAAGCCACAGCCGGGCAGGACGAGGGAGAACTGAGAGCAGGCAGCCGGCGCGGGCGTCGCTGCGGCTGGCTCTTCAGCTCTCCTTGGCCCTTTCGTCAGCCTTGCAGGAGCCGGCCCTGCACCCCCGGAACGCGGGGGAGCCCACCTCGTCCGGCCATGGTGAGCGTGAAACTTCGTGGGGCCGTGGACACAGCCTGGATCAGGACTTCGGTCCCCCGCACGCTGGCGGTGCCACCTGGACGAGATGCTGCCGAGTGCCTACTCCTCGGGCGGCTGTGAGACTCGCATGAAATAACCGCGGAGACGCGCAGGGAACGTCACTTGCTATTAATCTGGTGAACGGACGACGGCGGGTTTTGGGACAGTTGTGTATTAATTTGTGATCATTTTAAAGTAATAACTATACTGGTGGAAGCAGCATCGATGGAAGAAAAGCATTTCGCAGCCATCGCCTAAGGAGAAGCCGGGGTGAAGAGGGGCAGAACCAAGGAACTCTAAGATTGGGGCCAAAACTGAGTTGTTTCCAGGGGAGTGGACAAAGGTAATGAAGCTCTTGGCTACTTTCTCAACGCAGAGGGCAGAATACCTAATTAAAAATAAAGCCTAGAACAGACAGACCAATAGAACAGCACAGGTCCAAAATTAAACCCCACAAATATAGTTACCTAATTCATGACAAAGGTCATAAATGGTGCTGAATCAATAGGACACCATGTGAAGAAATATACACGCCTTCTACCTCATAGTACATACAAGAAAGACACTGCAGATCAACTGCTGAAGAACGAGTCGATAAAGCATGTAGAGAAAAGCACAAGAGAACATCTTCATAACCTTGGATTAAGCAAAGACTTCTTACACAGGACATAACACAAAAAGGCAATGGCTGTTAAAAGAAAAAAATTTGATAAAGTGAACTATATTAAAATTAAGAATTTCTGCTCATCAGAAGATATTGAGTGAGAGAAAAGGCATCCGCAAAATGGGGGCGGGGGAGGTGAAGGGGGGAGAAGACCCAAGTATCATATCCAGAATACATAAAGAACTCTTGCAGATCAACATTAAAAGATATACAAACTAATTTAAAATGGAGAAAAGACTTGGAGAGTTCACAAAAGATTTCCAAGTGACCAATAAACACATGAAAAGGTGTTCAAATTCATAAATTCATTAACCATCAGGTAAATGCAAATGAAATCTTTTGTGTAATAAATACTATGACACACTAGAGTAGTTAAAATTTAAAAAGGACAGAAAACACTAAGTGCTGTAAAGATAGGAAACAATCACACCTCTCACACAGTGCTGCTCAGAGTATAAATTCATATGACCACTTTGGTAAACTGTGTTAAAAGTATATACTAAAGATGAACAAATGCACAGCCTATAACCTAGCGGTTCCATTCCAAGGTGCACACCCCACAGAAGTGCACACACATGTTCACCAAGACACGTGTAAGAATATTGGTAGCCAAAATCTGGAAAATACTAAAGTGTGAATCAGCAGTAAAATAAAAATAACCTGCGATAATCACAGAACTACAGCACTGAGAATGAATTATAACCACATACAATACAAAGGAATTCCACAAACACCGTTGAGTGAAAGAAACCAGAAACAAAAGAGTGCATACTAGAAGGTTCCGTTTACATAATGGTTCAAAACTAAGCAAAACTGATCTGTGAAAGCCAGGACAGTGGCTGCTCTTAACCGGACAGAAAAGAGGGACCTAGCTAGCAACGGTCTGTTTCTCAATCTGGGATTACATAGACGTGTCTCGTTTGAAATGCTTCAAGCTGTACACATAATAAACTTCTCTGTTTATTTAGCTTTAATTTAAAAAATTAACATTAAACTAAGTATGCTGTATGAAATTCCACTAGTTCAGGATTTAGATCTCCTCTTTATTCCAAAGTATGACTTGGCAAAGCGATTCTCAATTTTCAAGATTGAGAACTTCACGAATTAGGCAATTCTAAACCAGACTGTGACAGAGAAAAGTTCAAAGAGAGAAGGGTAAATACAAATGCATAAAACTAATATTTTACACCGTTACGAAAACACAAATAAACACGATTATAATGTGTTCTAGCGCATCATGAAACAGTCAAACAGCCAGGTCGATTTCTAAGGCCACGCCTGCTTCCTGAGCCCTGTGGCAGCAGCACGCACCCAACAGGGCACCAAGAAAGGACGACTCCCCTAAGAAGTCGCTTCCCAGGGCACAACAGACTTTGGCTCAGGCCCTCGATCTCAGAAATCGCGGGTCTTCCCACCCGAAACAGAAGGTTTGGGACTTCAGACGTTAGTGGGGCTGGAGAGCGACGGGCGAGGGACCGAAGGCGTGTGCTAACGTGGACGCGATAACCGGCCGGGCTGGGGACGCTGGCTTCTCGGCAGAGACGCGAGACCCCGCCGCAGAGCGCCGAGACCGCGCCTGGCCCGTCGCCAGCGCCCGCGAGGGGCCACCCAGGTCCTGCCAGGTACCTGCACGTACACCTGTCCACGCGGCCGGGGTGGGCACGCGCGCCGGCGTGGCCACCGTCCACCACCTGGAGCGCCGAGGCCGCCACCCGAGTGCGGGAAGAGCATGGGATGCTGAGGGTGCAGGTGGCGCCGCAGCACTGCCCGCGGGACGACAGGTGACACGACGGAACCGCGCGCGGCGCCCGGGGAGGACGGCGGGTGGGCGCGGGGCGGGGGCAGAGCCCGAGGCGGGAGGCGGCGCAGGTGGCAGGGGCGGCGGGGGCCGGGGGCCGCGGCGACCGGGGGCGGCGGGGGCCGGGGGCGGCGGGGGCCGGGGGCCGGGGGCCGGGGGCCGGGGCGGGCCGGGCCGCAGCCCGCTCACCGTGGACTCCCGCACTTGGCTGTGGAAGTGCTGCTCCCGCGCCGACACCTCGTCCTGCCCTTCCATCCTCCTTCATGCCCGCCGCCGCGCCGCCCGCGTCCGCGCGCTGCGCCGCACCATCGCCCGCCGGCCCGAGGGGCGGGACGGCCGCGTCGCTAGGATGAGAGCTGGCCGACAGCCGGCCGCAGCGGCGCCCCGCGACCAGGACCTCGGCCGCCGCCTCAGCCGCTGCCTGGGAGAAGACGCTCGGCGGCGGAGGGCGGGCGCCGCGCGGGCCGGGGCGGGGCCGGGGCGGGGCCTGACGTCAGAGGAGCGCGCCGCGCGTCAGAGGAGCGCGCCGTGGCGTCCGCCTGGACTGCGGCGGCGGGGGCGGGAGGGGCGGGCACGGGGCGGGGCGAAGGCTCGGGGCGGGGCACCGGGCCACGCCCCCAGCCAGCGGGGCGGGGCGCAGGCTGCGGGCGCCGGCAGGCTGGGAGCTGGGTGAGCACGCGATTGGGATCGGTTAGCCGGGCGGCGCTCTTTTTCCCCCACAGGAATTATTAATCATTGACAGCAACGCCATTGAGTGCCCCTCACCCGGCACCCAGCACCCAGCACTGGGCAGCCAGCACCCTGCACTCGGCACCCAGCACCCGGCGCGCAGCTCGGCCCGCAGAGCACTCTGGGGAGCCAAGCAGGATCTCTCTCTCCCACGGAAACTTGCACTGTGCCAAAGTTAATAGGAGATCGGAAACCGGTTGTTTCGGAACGTGCTTTCGGCGGAAACCCCAGACACCTGTCTTCTCTAGGTCTGATGAGGGGCGTGGGCTTGCCCACTAGGAGACAGATAGCCTTGAACGTCAAGTCGCAGGGCAGCCTTGTTGCTCAGGCGGTGCGATGACCCTTCAGAGACCCTTTGGGGGACCACCAAATATGCGAAACACCGTAGTTCACCCCATTCTGCATTAAGTATATTTTTTTTTTGCTATAAAATTGAATTCGAAGAAATATTTATCATTTTACTTTTAGATTTATTTGGCTACAAGGAAGTCATTAAAATTGCTAATCACTGTTGATTTTTGGCATCTTAATAGAGAATTCTTAGGAGGCAAGAAAATCTACAAATTACTTTCGAATGATTTTTATGATATCTATTAGTTTAGAGTTTGAAGTATCATTTTGCAATATTGAGTTCAAATTTTTTTTCATGACTCAAACTTTTTTATGGCCCCTGTAAAGCTTGCAGCCCCCAAATACGGTGCCTACCGTGCCTTATGTGGATAAGTGTCGGTCGTGGGAGAACATGAGGCTTGTTCTGAGCAATGCTCCTGCTGCCAGAGGCTGATAAGAAACCAGAACTAACCTCCAGCTGGTTAAATTCATTTTTCAACTTTAAAATGTCTCAGAGCCCTAAAGAACCGAGGAAAGACAAAGAAGCATTCGCGTCTGTTTCTCTGGACACCCAAGACCTACCTGAGCTGGGCCCTGGATAACTTCTGGGTTACTCTCCAAATCAGATTGTAAGCAGATTAGATTTTAAATCGTGTGGCCTTTAGACATTTATGCGGGAAGGTAGACACCTGTGGCACTCTGATCTTCCTAATCCACATCGCAACCATCTAGACCTTTTTTTTCTCTATGTGGTTGCCTATAGAGATTCTCCCAACTTGGTCTTAGTTATTTCCCTGTCTTTGGTACTCACAGTACTTAGGCCAGGGCAATAGACTTAAAACAGCCACAAACTCCCCCGTCCCTATACACTCACCCCTTTGCCTTGGGGATTTTGTACCCCTTGGATCTAGGCCTGGCCATGTGACTTGCTTTGGTCAAAGGAACAATAGAAACAGGAAGCTATTGAGAAGTGCTTGTGCATTAGGGCGTGTCTCTTCTTATGACTCCCGGGCACCCTCCCAACTGCCACTGTGAAAATCAGCCCCAATCAAGCTGGAGACTGGTGTCCCAGTTACCACTGTGACCCCAGCCAACAGACACCCTCTTTTCTGCATCTCTCTCAAAAATGAATCTCCCCTGAAATGCCCTTTTTCTCCCATGCTCAACACACTTCGATGCAGTTATTCTCATTAATTATAGAATGAAATCAAACTCCTGAACTTGGCATTCAAGACCGTGCCTTTTGGGCCCCACCCTTCGAGCCATTCTCCCCACTTCTTTCCACAAGGAGGCCTTTCCTGCAGCCTGGCTTCCTCCCCTCTCCAAGCCCCAGTGCCTTTCCAGGGCCAAGTTCACATCCTCTTCCCTCCTGCTCAGATTCAGGACGGCCGTCCTTCGGAGAGCACACCAAGACCTTCCTTCTGCAGCCTTCCCTGACAAGTCCAGCCTCTTCGTTCACGTTTTCATTCAAAAATCTGGGTACAATGGAAAGAAGACAGCTTCAGTCCTGCGGTCATAGAGTCCAGAGGTAAGACAGAAATTTACAGGAGTTATACTCTCAACCATTCACTCGACACTTAGCACACATGTCCTTGTTTTTTAAGCCAACGATTCATATATATGTGAATGAGAGAGAGAAAGGGTAGCAGAGAACCAGCCTTTTTAGAATAATCACTGCACTGTAAGCATTTCACTTACATTACAAAATTTAACCATCGCAATAAGGCAGGGAAGTGGGTGTCAGCTCCATCATTACTGTGGGAGGCACTGAGGCTTGCAGAGGGTAAGTGACCTGACCCAGTTTCTGCAGTCCACCTTCGAACCTGGATCCACGTGACTCATTCCTTCCTGCTCTTCCCACAGCGTCCTTGCTCGCCACCATGCAATCAAGCCAAAACTTTGCATCAGCATGAGAGACACATAGTAGAACTCCCAGGTCCCTCTACTGGAGATTCTGCCCTAACCACCAAACCTCCCCGCCAAATTCTTCTGCACTCATCAGTGTGTGTGAGTATGTGCTCAAGCGTAGCAATAGGTACAAACTTCTGCCTTCGAATTCCAGGAGTGGTGTATTAGAGAAACAGAAACAGTAGGAGACAGAGATAGACAGACATATGGACAGAGAGATGACAGGTAGGTAGGTAGGTAGGTAGGTGGATGGATGGACGGACAGACAGATTATGGAGGATGCCAGGTCTGCCAGCCGAAGACCCAAGAGAGCCGATGGTATAGTTGCATCTCCAGAGCAGGAGAAGACCCATGTCCCAGCTTGAAAACAGGCGGAAAGGTAACGCCCCCTCCCGGCTTCTGTCCTCTTCAGACCTGGGCGACTTGAGGAGCCCCACCCACCTGGGGAGGGCCGTGTGTTTTGCTCAGTCTACAGATTCAAATGTTAATCTAATCCGCGGAACTACCCTCCCGGACACACCCCACAAAAACGGCTGACAGCTCCTGTGACCGTGCCTCAGCCGAGGTGACACAGAATTAACCTGACAGGCAGGTCCTCTGTGCCTGACTCCACTCCTCCCTAGGCTCAGGGAGAACTCGGCCTCTTGCGTGTTCACCACCGGGACCTTGGAGAGCTCCTACCGCGGGTCCTGGGCGCGTCCTCCCTCCTGGCGATTAGCGAGGCGCTGCTTGGCGTCAGCGAGCTGACAGTTTCGCAGTTTCTAAAGGCAATATCGTAAACAGCAGTAACTCACTGCAGGTCGATTTCAATCATTTTTATTGGCTCATAATGAATTCGGTCATGAACCATCTTTCCTGGCTTTACTTATCCGTCTTAACTCTTTTCTCTTCCAATTTCAACACGCAAAACTTAAGAGGGAAACGAAGCACAGTGGGGGAAAGGACTAATCTCAAACGAACCTCATCGTGGTACAGCGGGAGCGGGAGCGAGACCGTGGGGCCCCAGGGGAATCGGACGCGCAGCGCCAGAATCAGAAACTTCCTCGTCTCTTTGCAACCAAGACCCAGAGAAATTTAGGGACTTTCCTGAAGGGATACAGGTTAGTGGCGTGGGCCCAGCGTTCCTCCCAGTGTCCCCATCCCCACGGGAGGAAAGTTCACCCCTGTCCAGCTCCCGCTGGGTCCCTGCACGGTCCTGGCTTCGCCCGGCCCTGGGGGCCCGTCCACGTCTCCTTCCCATGGGGCCGCTGCCCCTTCCGGTCCTGCGGAAACGGCCGGAGCTACAGCTGCCCTGCGCCCGCCCAACCGGAGCGGGGGCTGATCTCGTTTCTCAAACGTCGCACCCAACCTCACACCGCCTTTAAGGCCGCCCTGCTTTTTTAACTTCTATTTTTTTAGTTTAAACAGGAAACGTTTCCAAACAGCTGCTGCTTGCCAGGCACTGTCCTAACCGCCTGGCGCGGGCTGTGGAATTTGGCGTTGGCCAGTGTTCTCTGTGTGGGTGCTCAGCATGCCCAGTTCACCGAGTAGAAAACTAAAGCGCCAAGAGGCTAAGAATTTGCTCAAGGTCACACAGTAAGTAGGTGGCAGAGCCAGAACTGAAATTCAAGCAGGCTATTCCAATACTTCTAATCGTGATATATTGCCTCTTAAAGGCCGATGTTCTCAGAGCAAAGATCTTTAAAGTAATGCAGAGATCATGAGCTAACTCAACAGTTAATCTTCTTGGTATAGATAAAAATGTAATTACGTAGCTACCTCCTAATTTTTCTGAAGATTTAAGGCAGCTTATAAAGAAAAAAAAAAAGATGATAAAGAGATAAATAGAGATATAATAGATAAAGTATTTTTTAAAATAAGACCGAAGGAACATATATATTAGAATAGTAATGATGGACGAAGTTAAACCTAATTCGACAGATCATAAAGTACTCCAGTTGCTAGTTTAGAATAACAATTTTTTTGAGCTTCCTGGCATCAAAAATGAAAAAGAAAATAAAATCCGTGCCATCATTCTCATTAGCTTGGAGAAGGCAGAAGCAAAGCTTTCCCCAGCTGTTTGCCTGAGAACAGGGGTCCTCGTCCCCCAGGCTGCAGACCGGTACTGGTCCATGGCCTGTTAGGACCCGGGCTGCAAGCAGGAGGTGAGCGGCGGGCCAGTGAGCCAAGCGTCAACTGTATCTGCAGCCGCCCCCAGCGCCAGCATCACCGCCTCAGCTCCGCCTCAGACCATCGGGCAGTAGATTCTCACAGGAGCACTGGTCCCTGGTGCCACAAAGTTTGGGAACCGCCGTTATAAGAGGCTTTATCGATCAGAGTTCTCAGCTGCAAGCAACAAAAGCCAACTTTGACCAATTTAAGCAGGAAAGAGTTTATTAAAATAACTCTATCTCATGCCTAACACAGAAATTAACTAGAATGAGGGAATGATGTCAGTGGAAATGACAGGATAAGAACCTCCAAAAGTCTTCTCTGTAAAAGCAGTGAGGACACTGACAAAAACTGTCAGAATCGATGTCATCAGCACCCTGGAAATTAACCAAAGGCTCGCAAGAATGTAGGGACCACGTGTTTAAGAGAAACGGCCGAATCTTGGTAAGAAAAGCTAGTTTTGTGGTGAAGAAAAAAGAAACAAGTGTGCATACATTTTCATGACCTTGGATTACGCACTTTCACTCAAAAGCACAAACAACAACAATGAAAGGGAAGTTGGACTTCATCGAAAATTTTTTTAAATGTTCATCAAAGGATACTATCAAGAAAAGTGAAAGTTAACCCGTAGAATGGGGGAAAATATTTGCAAATCATACCTCTGCTTAGGACCTATAAAGAACTCTTACAGCTCAACAGAAAAATCGACAAATGACTCAACTTAAAAATGGGCAAAGGACTGGAATATGTATTTCTCCAAAGAAGACATGAAAATGGCCAATCAGCACACAAAAATATGGTGAACATCATTAGACATCAGGAAAATGGAAAGCAAAAACATAGTGACGTGCCACTTTGCACCCTCTAGTACAGCTAGAATGAAAAAAGGAAAGGAAAGGAAAGAAAAGAAAAGGAAGGAAAGAAAGAAAAGAAAACTCTTCAAAGATTTGGAGAAATTGGAGCCTTTCCATGTTGCTGACGGGAACGTGAAATGGCGCGGCCGCTGCAGACAACATTTCGGCGATTCTAGAGAAACTTAACAGAGTTCCCACGTGACCCAGTAATCCCACTTCTGCACACGTGCCCGGGAGAAGATGAAAAATGCTCACTGGAAAACAAACATGTCCGTAGCAGCATTGTTCATAATATCCACAAAGCGAAAAAAGTAAAAGCAAAATGTCCATCGATGGATGAATAAATAGACATTAAGCATTTTTTTAACTGTTTTTGTATTTTTTACATTTATTTACATTTTTTTGCCACTTGACCTTTAGTTAACAGCAGGTCACGGCTGTCTTGCCGCACCCCGTACAGACCTGGCCCGTCCTTGTCACGGCTTGAAGAGCCACAGACTAGTCCTCAGTGAGTCATTTCACGAGCCTGGTGCGGGTAGACGCTCTGGTTGTTTCCCCTTTGCTTTGCATCCCTCTGAAACGAGGCTGTGCCCTATGTCATTGTGTTTCTTTGCGTGTTTGTAAGTGTCTCGGAGGCGGTGGCCACGTGCAAGTTGCCTCTCATTTGCCCCAGAGGAGGCTGAAGCCACCCAGAGGCTTTCGGAAAAGACGGCCCTGGAGCCGCCCATCACGGCGAAGGGTTCCAGAGTGGACCTGGGACGGACAGAGCCAGAGCTGGCCGGGAGGGAAGCGGGGTGCATTTTGAGTCATTTGCCACCAGGAACCTCGGGGAATTCCCCCGAGGCAGGGAACACGGGCCTGGTCCTGGTGTCCCCTGGGGCTGCCAGCCCCGGGGTCGAGCCCTGGCACAGGCCCACGGAGGGCAGAGTCAGCACCGCGGGGCAGGCAGCTGGGACTCTCCTCTTGCTGCTGAGATGTAACCTCCGAGGGTCCAGGCCTCAGGCTGAGAACCGGGCCCAGAAGGGAGCACGTGGAGGCAGGAGGGCCAGTGGGCTGAGATGGGGGGACCCACCCACAGTGTCCCCTCGTCCCCACACCAGGACATCCTGGTTACTTTTTCCAGATGAACTTTGAATCATTCGTCGTTACCTCCTAGCCCCCCAAATCCTTCTGGCATTGGATTGAAATTGAGTTAGAGAGAAATGACATTTTTCCATCTGAGTCCTCCTGTCCGAAACAAGGCGTGTTTATCCTCACATGCATTTAAGTGAACGGACTTCTTCGCGTCAGCTCTTGGCTCTCGCATTGCGAGCCACACCGGCAGACAGAGCACTCGAGTTTTTCTGGCCCACCGCCGCCGCCAGATGCCATGGAGAAGAGCCAGCGTGGGCTGTCACCTCACAGGGCACAAAGCAGGTGCCTCTGCCAAGCGTCACTTAAGGAGCTGAAAGCTCATCCAGGTAGCTTGTAAACCCTGACGGAATTATCTTGTCACCTTTATGCACCCTTGAGCTGTGGCATTCCCAAACATCCTGCTGCTAATGTCCCTCTCTTACAGCATTTTAAAACCAATTTTCGAGTGAGTGTCATAAAGCCACTCCATCCAGGAAGTCGACGCAGTAATCTCCGCGACATAAACGCTAAAAGCAAGACGTAAAATGTCGCTGGGGTGGCTTCACCGTGCTGTGTGCACCTGGGGATTTACTAGCGCGTCATGAGGACACAAAGACGCGGAGCTGAGTGACAGCTGCTCCCGGGGGGAGCCGGGCACCTTAGGTTTGGGGACACTGTGGAACTGTGCAGGGCTCACTGGTTTCCAAAGCCTTCTCCTTCTGGGAAGGTTTCTATGACGATCGTCAAGACAAACGCACCAACAAAACAGCCCATCCCTACGTTGCTGAGCGTTTAAATGTGCGTCTGGCCCGACGGCCGTCCTGCTGTCATTGTTTACCTTTTCACGCCTGTGCCTGTGAAGTGTCTGCCTTGCACGGGTTCCGTAAGGGCCGGGACCACGCCCCGCCATTTCTCTACCTGGCGCGCACACGGTGCTTCTGGGAAAGGCTTGTTGTCGCCCAGGACCCAGAGGTCACGAGACGAGTGGAGGTGCCTTGTTAGTTCACCTGCTCAAAGAACCTCCGAGGGAGCAAACGCCCCCGACCGTCCTCCGAGACCCCCCAGCACAGGCGCTCGCCAGGAAGGCGCAGGCTGCAGGGCCCCCGAAGCCGGTCCCGGGGGGGGGCGCATGGCCACCGGTCCCTGCGCCCCCACGGACGTCCCGGGGAGCGCACGAGGCGGCCACGCGGCAGGCCCCAGCGGACTAGGGGGCAGGAGCCGTCCGCACATCGCCCGCGACACCGCCGGCCGCTCAGCCCCTCCCTGGCCGTCCGCCCCCAGCGTGGGAACAGTCGGTCGCTCTCTTCAGGCCGGGCGGGTTTTGCGCCCAGGAGCCCGTCCCCGATGGGAGCGCTGGCCTGCTGTACGCCAAAGGCCATGGCATCGATTCTACTTCTATTTACACCTAGTTTTTCCTGACTCATGGGCTTAGCCCGGACCTCGGGGTGGTTGGTCTCTTTTAGTGAAGTCACCCGACGATGTTACAGAAGAGGAAACTGAGGCAGAGACAGGGCAAGCGCTCAGCTCGGTCCGCTGCGGGGTCCTGCTTCAGCGTCCCCGGGGGCCTGTCCCCCGCTCCTCCCTGGCACCCCACGTTCCCCCAGTGAGCGAGCGCAGTATCTACAGTCATTCCCTGGGGAACAGGCCTTAAGCGAGAATGTACCCTAATTCCTCACCGCCTCCCAACCGGACCGAAACGTTTTGTCAGTAATAATCATATGTGATCTGTGTGTGATGTTTTGTAGCTCACGCAACATAACGAGGTTAAATAACACCCTGAGGGGCGCACGGCTACCACACACAGAGGTGATCGCGAAGGCGGGACCTCGATTCTGCTCAGAGCCCTCTCCAGGGGTCCCCGGGGCGTCCCCAGAGGGAGGAAGAGCGAC
>CM053514.1:73321595-73356572 GCA_028627145.1 Eidolon dupreanum
CCGCCACAGGAGAGCAGCGGCCCTCTGCGGGGAGGGGGCACAGAACAAAGGAAAGAAGGAAACGTCAGCAAGTTCTTGCCCACGAGTGACATGGCATTCAGCTTCCAAAGACCTGGCGTACAATTAGGCAAAGGAGCCAGTAAGTCTAAGTTCTTGACGAAAATAGCAGGCAAATAAAATCTTAAGAGGCAATTTTCAAATGTGTGCTGCAGCTAACAGAGCTTTTCTCCCGTCCCACAGCACTTACCTGAGACCCCAAAGGAAGCCAGAGTCATCGGGGTCCAGCAGCCCCTTTCCTCCACCCCGCACTCTGTTTTTTCAAGACTCACTCCTTTCCAGCTCAGCAAAACAAGCCAAGCTCCCACGCTGAGGGTTCAGAGGAGGACGGAAGGCACGGGCAGGTCACCCAGTGAGGGCCCCGTTAGCCGGGCACAGCGCGGGCACAGGAACCCCCGCTGCCACTCTCTGGGCCTTTTGCTCTTTCTCCCACTGCCCTTTTAGTCTGTAGCCTTGACCCTGAGACAGGTCGGCTTCGGGTGACACAGAGGGGGAGGGCTTGTGCCTCCCTTAACAACACAGGCCGAGAAGCTGAGGTAGGAACACGAGGTGACAGGCTGGGGAAGGGGCGAGGTCACAGTCAGGGATTCAAGAGGTCAGTTATTGCCAAGCAGTCTTGAGACAGGAGGAACAGAGGCCACAAGAATGAAGTGTATAGCAGAGAGGAGGCTGGCGCTGGCCAGAGTGGCCCCTGGCTGTCAACCACTGCTCATCCAGCCGGTCCCTCCCTGATGGCACCCTGTATGGGCAAGGAAGGCAACCAGCTGCAAGTAACAGAAAGCCTGTCCCAACAGTGTCTCCAATGCCTGGGGACTCCGTCTCATGTTATGAGAAGTCTCGAGGTAGGTGACCCGAGCAAGCAAGACTCTCTCTGCAACTTCCTCCCCCACATCGGAGCTTCTAGACTCAGACTTATCACCCAGTGGTTTCAGGCACAGGCTGCCTGTCCAGAGTCATCTGCCCTCCTGCCATGCAGGACTGAGAGGGAGGGGACGAGAGGAAAGGGAAGGGAAAAGGAGGAGGAAGGAACTGGAGGAATAAGTGCTTCCAGTGTCAGGCTAGCTAAACTTTCCCAGAAGTCACACCCATGCTTCTCCTTGCATCTCATTGGTCAGAACTGTGTCATGTGGTCATAAACTTTCCCAGAAGTCACACCCATGCTTCTCCTTGCATCTCATTGATCAGAACTGTATCACGTGGTCAGAAACTTTCCCAGGAGTCTCTTCCATACTTCCCACTTACGTCCCATTGGTCAGAACTGTGTCACGTGGCCACCACAGCTGTAAGAGAGACTTTGGAGAGCTGGTGTTTTGGTTGGGCATACTCCCTTCCTCCAAAATCAGAGCCCTTTGTGTAAGGAAGGACCTGGGTCTTAGGTGTGTGTGCCCGACTGGCACTAAAGATTCTAGTACAAGCCTGAGTGGAAGGTGGAGGAGGCTCGGACACACAGCCCATGGTGTGTCTGATCAGGGTATGAAAGATCTCAGTCACGCCCATGATGGACTGTGACCTGCAAATTCTAAGTCTCCACGGGGACGCTTAGCTTTTAGATCGAACTGTTCTTTAAGCAAATTAGAGATGGAGGCCAATTGCATCATTTCTCTTAATTAGCAAACCAATCTCTCTGAGGCTGAGAGTCCAAAAATGAAATCTGTCATTCCAAGTTGCCTTTCAGCTTCCTCTCCAGGCAAGGAGGAACAGCCACCGCAGGCAGTGTGCCCCGCCGAGCCTGTGCGTGCAAGCCCACCACGAGGATGGGGGACGGGGGGGCATTAGGGTTGCAGCAGCCTGTCACCGTCTGGAAACCTGAACAGTCACAAAACAGCAATAATGGAACTCTTCAAAGGCTGCTGGAGGGTGGCCACAGGGAGGCTATAATGAAAAGGACTGCCCGAATGTGCAAGGATAATATAGTTAATGTATTACTTCTTTTATTATTTTATCATCTTTCATTAATTGCTGGCATCCTGCCTGCGGGAGTTGGTTCTGTGGAAAGGGCTTTTAGTTAAATGTCTTAAATGAAACGACCACTTAGAACCTGCGAACAAGGTTGAACCAAGGTTCACTTGACTTCAGTAAATCTTGCCTGAAGGGGGGACGGAGGAGGGAAGAAGAGGATTCATCCTGGGACAGTCTAGCCGTGCAGGCGCGTGGACACCCCGGAGCTGCTCGGAGATGACCGCTTAGAGATTTGAAGCGCAAGGGTCTCCTCCACCGTCCGCCACCACTAAGTGGCTGTGTGGCGCTGGAGAGGCGCCCTGCAATCTCTGAGCCTCAGTGTCCTGTCTGCACCCCACTCGGCAAAGACGGTCCCTGACACCAAGCTAATTACCTAGCTATTTAAGGGTCACCAGATCACTGTTAATTAATGGGGAGGCTGGGAGAGAGGGATGGGCGGGGCGTAACCCTAGACCAGAAGATGGTCCCCAGGCCCCCAAACACTGGCTGATGGCCTCCCTGAAAGCCCCCAGCTACCCTTCATCTCCCCGTGTGCCCTGGCTCCTCTCTGCGGGTGGTGGAGCGCCAAGGGGTCAGGTGCCCCTGCCACACTGGCGTTTTGTGACCCAACGGCCTCCTCTTCCCGCCGGTCTGGGGGAAAAAGTATAAAGATGCTGCCCGCTCCGAAGTTCAGCCCCGTGCCCGCCCCTCTCTGCACGCCTCGGCTACAGTTCCATTTCATTCGGAGGGGACACCTTGGTCGCGCCTCCCGCGTGCCACGCGCCCCGAGGGGACCCAGCGAGGACGGCGCCCGCCGGGGTGCAGGCGGCAGGCGGCGGCGGCTGGGCCGCGGGCGGCGGCCGTGGGAGGCAGGTTGCGGACCTCGCTGGCTGGTCAGCAGGTGGGTGCCACAGCACCAGGTGACCGGGCGGACGAGGAGGTGGAGGGAGAGGAAGGACCGGGGGATGCTTCTGGAACTGACGCTTCCAGGCTTGACCTCTGGGTCTGCCAGACATTCCCACCTGGGTGTCCCATTAACACCCGAAACGACCGAGCCCCAGGCTGAGTGGACAGGCTTTCCCCCAAAACCACCTCTCCTGAGGACGTCCTGATTCTTTTGGGGGCATGTAACTTCCTTATTCGCCAGGCATTGGTGCACCCCAGCCTTGGGCTCCATCCCCTCGCTGTCTCCATCCGGGCACAAAACTGCTGGGGGACACGCCACGGGCACACGGGGAGGGCCTGTCGCAGCATACGCTCCGTTCCGCGTGGCGCGAGTCCCCCGTGGCTCAGGCTCTGCCCTGGTTCTGACTCCCGCCGCTCGCTCGAACTCGGTTTGGGCCGGTGACCTGAAGTAGCCTCCGCCCTCCCCAGGCACTGTTTATCTTGTCATCTCATTTTATTCCTAGAATCACAATTGTTGCTACCTGAAATTATCTTGCGTGTTTACCGACTCGTACACTACATAAAAATAAACATATTTATTATCATTTATGTATTTACATATAGCTATAATTTCCAGGGCAGCAGGGACCTTGCCTGGTCTGTCCCTTGCCCTGTTTCTAGGGCTGAGAACAGGGCCTGGCAGACAGCAGGAGCTCAATAAATACTCGTGGAATTAATGACCCCGTCTTCTTCCATATTCCTCTCCAATCGGTACTGCTCCCCGTGCCAAGCCAGACCTCCCACGGCAAAGCTTCACACTTGTCACCGCGGCTCAGAAACACACGCACAGTGTCTGTCCTCCACCCAGCTCAGGCAGCCTCAGCGCCCGCGGTGACCCCTCCCGGGCCGGCCTCCCACCCACGGCTCCTCCAGCGGACGCTGCCGAGCACCCGTGGCGCAAACATCCCGCACCGACCCACGACCCGAGTCCCGCCTATAACCCTTAGCTGCAAGCATAGAAACGGATTGGAGCTCGCTTTTAAAAACGAAACAAAGAACAAAAAACTAACAAAAAAGCCGATACAGAGTTTCCGTTCTGCCAG
Organism: Eidolon dupreanum; assembly: GCA_028627145.1. Classification (NCBI taxonomy): domain Eukaryota; kingdom Metazoa; phylum Chordata; class Mammalia; order Chiroptera; family Pteropodidae; genus Eidolon; species Eidolon dupreanum. Next base: position 73,325,579 of record CM053514.1, read on the forward strand.
ACGAAAAGGTGTTGGTCGCAGAGCGATGCGAACGCGCTTGGTGCCACCGGACTGTGCGCTTAAGGACGGGTGACGGCGTACTCCGCTCTGTGTATTTTACCACAATTTTGAAAAAAAAAAACCAAGGTGAGACTTAGTATAAGGACAATAAGGTATTGGGGCGTCTGAGTTAATGGTGGAGAGAGAAGAGCCCACTCTTGGCAGGGGAGAGGCGGGGGAGAAGCACGCAGGCCTCCCCGTGCCCCGTTTCTGCCCCCTCCTCCGGGCCTGCCGTCCCCCTCCCCGCTGCCTGTCACCTCAGTACCAGGCACTTGTGCACTGCGCCGAGTCAGCACCGGCTCACAGACTCACCCCGTGAAGGCGGGCGACCCCTCGGCCCCAGTCCCAAGTCCCTGGAGAGGGGACCTGCATCCGGTCGTGCCTGGGGCCTGCCTCCCTAAGTCAGCCTTGAGGCACAGAGGTGGCTCTAGCGTCCTCCTCTGTGGCCCTGTTTTTAGAGATAATGTAGTGCTCAGTGAAGGGGGAATCATTTTTAAAAAAGGAGCTCCCGAAGGGACTATAACTCACCTTACCGTGGACTCATGGAAGCCTTCCTGGAGGAAGCAGGATTTCAGCTCCAATCTGAAAAATGCAGAGGCATGATCTGGGCAGAAAGAAAGACGAGAGAAGAGCTCTGGGCTGGGCTGGGGTGTGCAGAAGCCTTGCGGCAGTGTGTAACTGAGGCTGACCACGTGGGATAGAAGATACAGAATAACAGTGGTTTCCCCCTCTTGATTCAGGAGGATGCCTGAGCTCCGGCCACCGTGCCTACATTCCAGGAAGGAGGAAGAGGCGAAGGGCTCAGCCCTTCCATCGGGACTCCCCTCCGGAGACTGCAGACATGCCTTCCGCTTACAAAGCGCTGTCCAGCACCTAGGCACACCACCCGCTGGAGGCCGGGGAGGCTGAAAAGGCCGTCCTCATTCTGGGCACCCAGCTAGGAACCTGAGATTCTGTTACCAAAGAAGAAAGAGGAGACAGAAACTGGGGGGACCTCACAGCCCCTCACACGGACGGCAGAAGCGTGGCTCCTTCCGGGAAACGGGAAAGCACAGGAAGGAGCAAAAGGATGAAGCAAGAGGACGGTGAATACGGAAGTTTCTCTGCACATTCTCTTACCAGCTATTTAATTATCGTCATCCTCGGGCCAAGCCTATTTTTCAGAAAACTTTAAAATTTGCAGTAATGATAGAGTCACAGGAAGTCACAAAGAAATGTAAAGGGAGGCCCCTTGCACCCCTAACCCCCACCCCGAAAGCTAGAAGCCTCCGTCACTAGAGCACAATAGGGAATCCCAGATGTTGATGGTGGTGCCGTCCACAGAGCTCGCTCAGATGCCAACAGCTCCACGTGCCCTCGTGTGTGTGTGTGTGTGTGTGTGTGTGTGTGTGTGTGTCATTCTATCACACGTGCAGCTTCATGTAACTACCAAGACAGTAACTGGATCGGCACCGCCAGACCCCTTCAGGCCCCCCCCCACACACACACCCAGCCCCTATCCCTCAGCCCTAACCCCCCCTTGTTACCGCACAAACCCAGTGTGTGTCCCCACGTGCAACATAACTTCCTCGAAGCTCAGCCAGGTGTCATGGGCTCAGTGGCTGGTTCCTTGCTGTTGCCACGGTGATGACGTGCCACTTCTTCAGCCAGTTTCCTGCCGAAGGGCATCTGGGCAGTCTCTAGCTTGGGGCTCTTACGAATAACGCTGCTGTAAATACTTGTGGGCCAGTTTCTTTGTGAAAATAACTTTCCATTTCTCTGGAAGGTATTCCCAGGGGAGCCACTGCTGGGTTGCAGGGTGAGTCCGTTTTTAATTTTAAAAGGAACTGCCGAGCCGGGTCCCGTGGTGGCTGCAGCAGCATGTGTCTGTTCCCACAGTGAACACGAGCGATCGCGCTCCTGGGCGTTTGGTGCGACCGCGGTTTTTCACCTCGGTCGTTCTGAGGGGTGTGCGGGGCTGCCCCCCTGGGGTTCGCATTCCCACATCTGCGACGCCCGGGCCGGTAACGTTGGCCAACCTCCCACGCGCTCGTTCGCCATCTCTCTGTCAAACTCACGGATACTTTGCGAATGTGTCCACGTGACCGTGAGACCTGCTCGCCCCCCGCCCCGGAACCGGTGCAGCCGCTGTGGAACGCAGCTCGGCAGCACCTTCTCAACCGTCAAATGGGTGCGCCCTGCGCCCCAGCACAGGACTTGGAGCGGGAACAGCCAGGGAGCGAGGAGGAGAGCGAGGCAGGGTTAGTGACAGAACTGTCCTCTGAAAAAAGTCTGGATCTCAGGTTGTTGTATCTGAGATCATCGAGCGACTTCTCCTTCTCTAACTCTCTCCCACCGACGTACTCCCGCCCTGAGCCCCCCTCCCCTGGCCCTTTGGGGGACCGGGTGACGAAATGCTGGTGCAGCCTGAATGTTGCTCATGAACTCGCCAAGGTCACGTTCGGTCAGTATGGGGGCCACGCGGGCCGGAAGTGGACTTCCTTTTCTCTCCCAGGCCAGCGTCCCTGGCTCTCTCGCTAGAGCCCCAGGAAGTGGTCACACTGAGGGGCGCACTCGGAGAGAAGTGAGGGGGCGCTCAGAGGGCACCTCCGGGGAGCGGGGAGCACCCCGAGGCCACCCAGAACACGGGAAGCTGTTCTGACACTTTCGGAGGGGGAAGCAGGGTCCCCAGGTGGCCGCCGTGGTCTGAGCCTGCCCGAGACCCCTCCGAAGGGCAGTCTGGGACAAGCGTCCGCAAAGCCCGCGGGGCGGCAGAGCAGCCTTCTTCTCGAAGCCACGTCCCAGACGGGGACCGACGATGGAAGAGGCTGGCGGCGGGAGCCGGCCCAGGCGCCAAACTCAAGGTTAACTGCTCGCGGGTACCTGCGTGTGCTCCCTCCTGGCACACAGACCTGCGGGTGGGACGCGTTCCGGAGTGCCCCATTTATGGAGTCGAGAACTGGGGCAGGCTCATTTGTTTTCGCGTGTTGACTGCCAGCGGTTAATCGCCAAGGGTAAGTGGAAGAAATCGTTCCTGTTCATTTGCAAATGGAAATCAGATGAGGCCCGAGCTTCTCTGCATCAGCGTTTTCACTTCCAAGGCAGAGAATTTCAGAAAGTCGCCGACCTTGGGTGGCTGGCAGGCGCTCGCCGCCTGTGCCCCCGGCCAGCCTCGGGCCTGCGGGGCCAGGCAACCTACTTAGTTTGGGAAGTGCCAAGGCGTCGGGGACACACAGGGACACACACGCGCAGCCGCCTCGCCCTCCCTGTCAGTCTGCAGACCTGCAGGTGTGTTGCTCCTGGCTTACGGCACCTCGGCAAACGATGCTGAAATCCTGGCAAGGGCTGAAACACGTTCGTAAATTCTCCTTGCTGAACCGCCGGCCCCAGGAAGTCTTCCAACAGTCAGGTCAAGGTGTAGGGCAGCCCCCCCAAACGTGCAATGTTCTCTGCTGACGGGCAGTGTGCTCACACCGCCTCTGGCCTGCGTTTGACGCGCTCGAAGGCGCGAGCATCTGGGACCGGGTCGGATGCGTAGAGCGTTTCTCCCATGCCGGTGGCTGCCCTCCCTGGTTTATGGCTGTTTCATCGGGCCGGGCCTTCCTAAACAGCCTGCCTCCACGGTTCGGGAGCTAGATCTGGCCTCGGGCAACCCCCTGGAGCCGTGCCATTGCTCCGGAGGGTCACTGCTGGTAAACAACTGGGCAGGTAAACAACCTTGGATCAAAGGCTGTGGGCTGCGGGCAAGCACACCGGTTGAGATGGAAGGACCTTCTGATGGGAGGGGAGCTGCTGTACCCACCCTCTGCTTCCCAGGCAGCCCCCGCCCCAAGCAGAAGGGAAGTGAAGCTGGAAGCTGGGCGGCCCGTATGAAGCGAGAGCCCAGGAAGATCCTCGTCCCGCCATTCCTGCGTCCCGGTCCCTAGAGGCCTGCAGAGAGGACGCGACAGGAGAGCTGTCTGACCATCGCTGTGGAGAGCCGGCCTGGCTTGTTCGGTGCATCGAGACCCCCTTTTTTCAGAAGCGACCTCTGTGGTCCTGTTTTTAACACTATCAACTTAACTATCTTAAAAATGGCTCTAACGCACTGTCCGTGATTTCAACCTTGACCAAGGGCTGGTTTGCAGATCAGCTACCCGTGTGAGGGGTGGGCTGGGCTCCCGTGCTTTACGTGAGGTCACCAGGGGTGGCAACCGGAAGGTTCAGTGAGACAGGGAGAGCTCAGAGAAAGAAAGCTCCAGAAAGGGGTGGGGACAGTCTCAGGGCTGGGCAGAGGAGGGAGACATTCGGAAGTCACTCCCTGGAAGGCGGGCACCCGCGGGGAGGCGCCAGAGTCCAGTGGGAGGTGGGGACGGCCACGGTGCCCCAGGAAGGTCTCCCCTCCCGTGCCCAGGTGGGGACCCCCAGAAAAAGTAAATGACCTCAGGGTTCTGAAGGGTGGGCCCCGGTCCCGAGGCCTTGCTCTCCGTCCACCTGCAGACCTGTCAGTCAAAGGTCAGTTAATTCGTCCCCTGCCTTGGTGTCCTTGAGGCGAAGGGGACTCTCTCTGACGCCTGTAAACACAGCAGACCAGGGCTGGGTTGACTCAGGGGCTCTGAGTTCCAACATCGTCCACTGAGGGACGTTCCGTATCCTCTGGCTCTTCCTGTGGTTGCTTCAGGGATCCTAGTCTGGTGCCTCTGGTCAGACCATCAGGTGATAAGATTTACGGAGCGTCTGCATAGCTCACGTCTGATCTGTCACCTTGGCACCCCGGGGCGAGCTCGTCATCGCCGCCCCTTTACCGGTGCAGAAGTGGACGGACAGCGAGGAGGTCTAGGATTTGCTCGAGGAAACACAGTTTTGTGCGCATGAAAAGATCCTCACTGATCTCGCAAGGCAGACGCAGCCTAGGTGTGGGCGGGCGCTCTTCCTCCCCTCGGCGACCGGCAGAGGTGACGCTGGCGATGAGGGTGAGAGACGCGCGCTCCTTCCCAGGGCTCGGCCGCTGGTCGCCGGGCGCCGTCTCTGTGCCGGGCACTTGGGTGGCACCTCTTGCTTTTCTAAGTGAACACAGCCTCTGACCCAGGACCCGCAAACATCCCCGTAAACATGGGCGAAGACGCCCCGAGGGGGGTCCCTCCCGGCGGTTTTCGATGGCACCTCGGCGTGAGACACGCACTCGGTAGATACTCGGCTGATGTAGCCTCATCATCGCCGGCATCAGACAGGCGGGGACAGAGACGGGGAGCGTGGGGGACGCTGACGGCAACGTCCTCCTGCCTGGCAAGGTGGCCCCGGGCAGCCCCGCTGCCGCCCGACGGGAAGTCAGCAGGGCTGGGGCGGCAGTGCGCGCGGCCGGCCCTGTCCAGCGGCGCCGGCGCGGCTAAGACGGGCTGGCTGGCTCGGGTGGCCGGCGCCCCTTCGAGCCGCAGCCGTCCGTGGCCACCGCCGAGTCACCCTTTTACACGACAGCCGTCACCGAATGTCAATTAGTCGGGATTCTGGGCTCCAAGAAACAGGAGCTTTGGCTAACTAAGCAAAAAGGACGTTCATTGGAAACACATCAGAGAGTTAATGGGATGCATAGAGGTCTCCAGAAACGGCTCTGAGAACGGCAGGAAGCCGAGGGGCCGGCAGCACAATCCCGGCCAAGGTCAGGGGCAGGGACGAGCTGCTTGGGGCTGCCCGTTGCCACCACGGGGTGCTGTTCTGTGGAAAGGTGCTGACCTGACCCTTCACCACTGGGCCACCACCTCAGGGCGCAGCACACGTGTGGGAACATGCTCTGGACCAGCCTGGGCGCGGGGCGGGGGCCGGGAAGAGAGAGGGCCGACCGCTGTGGCTTCCGCAGGGGCGGGGAGCCCTCCACCCTTAGACTCAGGGGCGTCCCCTGCCGGCAGCTCAGTGCTGGGGTGCTGGCAGCAAACAGCACGTGGTGGCAGCCACCTGTGCTGCCGCCTTGGGGCGGCGGCGGCCGCCTGGGCTCCGCCCCGGCCGGGTGCGCTCAGACCCTTCCTGGACGGCTGAGGCCCTCGGTGGCTGAGGGCACAGCTGAGCCCGGGATGGCGCCTCCGGGGTCCCGGAGTTCTTCCCGGCTTCTCCTTCCCCGTGCTCTCCACCCCTGCCCCTGGACCCCGGCTGTGGGGCCGGGGGCTGCAGGACTCAGGCCCGCCGGGGCCAGTGCGGGCCGGAGGGTGGGGTGGGGGCCCGAGGCAGGGATCCGGGAGCAGGCAGGAGCCTGCCGTCCAGACGCGAACACTGACCCCCACCCGACGCCCGGAGGCAGCGCGAGAGGCGGCAACATCTGTCCCCAGACGCGGGTCCTCCAAGGAGCCTCTGCTGCCGGCCCCCACGCTGGGCGGCAGGGCCAGGAACGCGGTGAGACCCGCAGGAGGTGGCAGAAGCCGCCCTCGGCGTGTGACTTTGGAGCATCGCGGCGCCCCTCCCCCACCCCTGCCCCCCATCATCGCATCAGATAAGTGGCGTGTGGCACTTGGGCCACAGACGCGTGCTGCGGGGAAGGGGTGGCACAATGGGGCCGTGCTGGTTTGTTCATCAGCAGGCAAGGCCGCCCCGGGGACGGCCCTCGGCCGGGGGCACCTGTGCGAACGTGAGGGCAGAGCCAGCAGGGTGGTGCTGGGCCCCGGCGTCCCCTCGCCTTGTCCGACTCCCGAGCCAGCTCTTCACTTCCAGTTTTTGTAAGAACCATGGCTCTACATCAATTACAGCCCCATTAGCGCTGAGATACCCCTTGTCATGTAGCATTATCAGGCCGCAGATACACAAAATGCCAATATTTCCTCTCACTTCATTATGCTAATCGCTCGCTGGGCTGCGTTCCTAAGGCTTCTGAGAGCTTTGGGGGGAGGCGGGGCTTCCTGGGGCTGGTGGCCGAGTGGGCGAATCCGCCTAAGCGCCGTTCCAGTCTCTCTGGCACGTTAGGGTCTGTCACAGGGGTGAGGAGGTCACAGGGGCCAGGAAGTCACGCTGCTTTTCGTCATCTTTGTCGGCTGCTTTTCCATTAAGGGTTCAGGGGATGCTCGTGGAAATGACTAGTATTAAGACGTCGAATCCTAGCCAGGAGCTCATCTGTGCCTTGGTTTCCGTCCTCGACCGGCTCATCTCGCGGCTGGAATCGGCTGTACCCACGAAACGCAGGGACATAAGAACACCCGCCTTTGCCCATCGGCCACCCACACAGCCGCCCTCTGACGGCCTTAGACGACCTTAGACGACCTGGAGGTCGGCTCCATTCCTCTCTGATCGTTAAATAAGGACCAGTGTCTGTAAACAAACTAACAAACAAGACTCTTAAAATACTGGTGTATATTTTTAAAAAATAATAAAATAGTGAATAAAAACCTGGGAGGAAAATATCGCAGCATGTGTGATAACTGAAGGGTAAGGGTTTCACTATATAAAGAGCTTTTGTAAATCAATAAGAAAAAGCTCAACATCCCATGCAGGAAAATGGAAAAAAAATATTACCTAAGTATGTGCTTTTTAACTGTAGTTTTTTGTTGTTGTTTTTCAAAAAAGAATGAACTATTGATATAGGCTACAACCTGGTTTAATTCCAAAATAATTATGCCGAGTAGAAGAAGCCAGACAAGAGAGAGTCCAGAAATGCAAATTAATCTGGCGATTCCTTGAAAATGAACAGGTGGGGAGACAGGGGAGCGTGAGGACACCTTTGGGGGTGACGTGTCGGTTGGTCATCTTGACTGCGACCCTCCACGCTAGCAGATTCCGCAGGCGCCCGCTCAGGCCGGCGTGGATGCGGGGAGGCAGGACACGGACCACGGTGCTGCGTCTCCCAGCCTGGCACGGCCCTAAGCCGCTTGCCGTCCCCTGCGGGGCAGGCCCGTGGGAAGCTCACGGCCCCACCCGTCACACCGGACAAGGCAGGGACACGTCACGGCCTCCACGGCAGGGGGCGCTGTGTCTACCAGGTGTGTGACGCTGGGTTCTGGGGCCTGAGGTCGCGGTGAGCAAGGTGGCCTGCCGTCCCCCGGCCTGTCCGCTGCCCTCCGGTGAGTGGGGTGGAGCTGGCCAACACATGCTGCTCCCCAGAGTGGAGCAGAGGCTGCCCGTCGCTGTCCCTGGGGACCTCCAACTCTGGGACAGGGACCTAGACACACGGCGAGGACACTTGAACCCCAACAATCGCTAGGCAAGCAGCCCCGACTCCGTACACCTTTGCTCGAGCAAGCCTGGCCTCAAGGGAACCAAAGGCGCAACCTTCTAGCACCTTCTCTGATGGTTTCCGCCACCGTCCAGCAGGCCGCGGGAATGCCGCAGACAGCGGGCTTTCCCTCACAGCAAGATGGTCTCGAAGAAGCACTTCCCCCTGGAGCGGGCGCGGCCGCTGGTTAAGGTCGAACTGACACTGAGACAGGCCCCAGCCCAGTCGAGCGATTCTCCAAAGACTGAGCTCACCCCGGGCACACACCTGGCGGCGAGGAGGGCCCGGGGCCCGCCTGCCGGGAGCAGGGGCGGGGCCAGGGGCTCTGTCGCTCCCCAGCACCAGGACGGCCGCGTGGGATGACTTAGCGACACAGCCGCTGACCCGGACAATGTGGAAATGACGAAAGGGGCGCTGGCAGCCTCACCGACGACGACGGACGCGCGTGTGGCCCCCCGGTAATCGTTCCCAGCACAGGAGAGCAGGTGGAACTGTGCCACGCGACGAGCCCCACGGCCCGGGGCCTCGCTGCTGGAACGGCCCGTGGAGACCGGGCTCTGGGGGGGGTCGCCTCGCGCCGTCTCCGAGGGTGGCCTGCAGCCAGCCGCTCCAGCCAGACGCGGGGGCTCCGGGGCCCGGGCCACACCGCGCTGCTGACCTGCCGCTGACCCCGAGGACCCGTGCGGGAGACACTCACTCCGCGTCCCCGAGGGGAGACAGCCTTGGTGTGCAGCCGCCTGGGCTGGCCTCTGCCCGGCCCCTGGCGGATGGGACCCCGCCTGCCTCCAGGTGGGCAGGGGCAAAACAAAGGACAGCCCGGGCAGGCCACAAGTGCTCAAGGAGGTGCGGCCAGGGCGGAGTGTGCGTGCACGTGGGGAGCTAGGCAGGCCTGGGCCATGCTGCGGCCCGGCCTCGTCGGCCTCGGCTGCCCCTTCGCTCCCAGCCCCACCCTGAGGGCCACACAAGCCAGAGCCACCTGCCCCGCGGCGCAGCCCCGGGCTCCCCCGTCTCCACGTGTGAGCCGACAGACTCGGAAGCCGAGGTGTGCGTCCCCCAGGACTGCTGGGACGGAGCACCCCAGACCGAGGGGCCTGAACACCAGGCACACAGCTGTCCTCTGCCCCTGACCCCCCCCCCCCAGGACTGGGGGCCAGCAGAGCCACACTCCTTCCAACACGCAAGGAGCCCGCCCGTGCCGGCCACTCGCCTGGCGTGCCGTGGGCCCTTGACTTGTGGCAGTAGAGCCCTGATCCTCACCTGGTGTCCCTCAAATGTCCCCTCTCTGTGAGGACACCTGTCACATTGGATCAGGATCCACCCTAATGACTTGTCCTCACTCGATCATCCCACTTTGGAAGCTGGGTGACATTCTGAGGTCCTATGTGCTCGGGCTGCAGCATATGCTTTTCAGGGGGACACAGTCCAGCCCGGACGACAGGGAAGAGTAAGCCGAGGCCAGAGAAGGTGCGGATTGCAGATTTTTGAAAAAGAAACATGACACGTGGAATCCAGATCAGTTTCCCCTGGGGAGGGACAGGCCAGGCTTCCCCCGAAGGTCAGCCCGTGGGATGAAATGCAGGGAGGCGCTGTGCGGGCCCCACATGCACCCGACACCCTCCGGGGAGCGCCCGGTGGCCGCCGGACGGATGTGCCTCGTCCTCACTCCCGCAGGTCTGCCCACGGAGGCGAGGCGATCGATGACATATACAGCCTCAGGAAAGCTCAGTATTAAACTGTCATTTTGTCAATAAAACGTCATTTCATCAATATAATGTCTGTGTGCCTGAATGTTTCTGCATAATTAATTCTGCTGATGCATTAAGGAATGTTATACACAATATTAATCAAGAAGCGGTGTCAATAGGACGGTGATATATAAACCCAGATGTAAGATCACAAACCTCTCTGAGAGCCGTATTCCCACCGAGACGCTTCTCATCCAGAGGCATTTAGATCTTTTTTTTTCATAAAACTGCTATTTAAAAAATTAGTCAAGGGAAAGCAGAGTAATATAGAGAAACCTCTCGGGAAATTAATATTTTACAAAACTTTTTTTTTTTAATAAATTGCATTTAGTGTTTGGAAAGTCCTCTAAAGACAGCGGGGCCCTGCGACACCCGTGCCGCGCCCAGGGTCACGGCCCCTGCGAGGTCCCCGGGCCACCGAGCACTGGAGTGCTTGTCCCCGTCTGAACACGTGCAGCGCTGTCGCCACGGGGGCTTCTCCTGCCCCACAGTCCGAGCCCAGGGCCGAACGCGGAGCTGGACGTCCTGAAACACACTCCAGCCGCTCCACGCCGCCCAGCTCCTGCCCAGGCGGGCCACAGGAGACGGGGTGGGGGAGCCGACCTCCGCACAGCTGTCCCCTCCCTGGCTGTGGCCCGGCCCCCGACTCTGGCCCGGGGCCCTGGGCGCATCATGCAGACTCCCCCGCAGCTCCGTCAGCGCCCCCACGACCGGCTCCACGGCCACAGCCCTGCTCGCTTCCCTCTTCCCGGTCCTCAGCACGCTGGCCTGGCGCTCGGCCCGGGACTGCACAGGGCGCTGGCCGTCCCCACCTGGAATCGCCCTGAGGTGTCTGCTCTGCCCTAATACATCGTGAGCCTCTTGGAAGGAAGATCGGCCTTGGCCAGGCCTGGAGCCCAGGGGACATCAGAAGCCGTGCCCCCTGCCAGTGGAATCTGAAACTCGTCATTGCTGCCCCAGAGCCGGCACCCACGAAGACACCCGTGACACCTCTCCGGGACCCAGCCCGAGTCCCCGCTGGCATCAGACCCAAAGGCACTCACCAGAGTGCCGCCGGAGACGCCCGGGCTGGGACGGCAGCTGTGCCACGTGCAAACTCTGTCACTGCAGGCTAGTTCCAGGGACACCCGCCGCCCGTGGGGCCGTGGGCGCCGAACGAGAGGAGGTTCCGCACGCCCTTCAGGCCGGGACCAGGGGCTGCCGTCACCAGGGTCCGGGCTCAGACGCCCTGGTCTGGCTTGCTCCCCACATCCCACTGGGGACCCCGACGTCGCAAGCCCGCTCTGGCCCCGGCTCTGCCCCTCTCCAGCCCTGCGGCCTGGGCCACTTTCCTCTCCGAGCTCCTCGCCTGACGACCGTGTCGTCTGTGACTCTCTGACCTTGGCCTGGGGGCAAAGTCATGATCAGCAGGTCAGCTTTCTGAAGATACGCAGTCCCGGGAGCTGGCTCGCTGGTGGCACCAGCTGTTCATTCGCTTGAAAAGACTCCAAAGTGACCGATGAGGGGGTGACTCTGGATTAGCTCCCGGTCACATCGGAGTGGCCAGAGTGTGGAAGGCGAGGCTCGGACCCCAGCCAGAGTCCCCCGGACCCCCCAGGGCACCTGCATGGCCGAGGTCAGGCTGACGTCCAGCGGCCTCTCTGCGGTGGGGCTGGACCCCTCCTAGGCCCGCCCCCACGCGCCGTCGGGCTGGGCTAGGGCTTCGCCACAGTTCCAGGGGACACGATCCTTCAGCACGGCAGGCACACACACCCACGAGTTCCCGCCACCGCCGTCGGTGCCGATGACCGAGGTCAGGCCTCACGCACCGCGGTGGCCCGGCGCACGCCGCGGCCTCGCCGCGTGCCAGGCGCTCCTGCCTGCGCTTTCGCTACCCGTCCCGACGCGCTCGTCACGATGGACAGACGTCATCGTCCTCACCCTGCAGGTACGGTGAGCTGTGGCCGAGAAGGACTAGCCACCCTCCCAGGGTCACGGAACCCCACGCGGTGCGGGCGCCGCCCCGAAGCCCGGCCCTTCGCCCCGCCCCTTCGCCCCGCCCCGGCCACCGGCGGCCGCGTGCACCCGTCCGATTTCTAAAATTCAAAGAGCCCTGTTTTATGAACAATTACACAACGTTCTTTATTCACAGAGGCAAAGTAAGGGTGTTGCTGTCAACTATTTTGTATTTGTTTTTCCTTTAATGTTTTCTGAGGCTACGTTTAAACGCGTTTTAATATAAAGGTTAATGCATTAATAAAGGGCAGGTAGGTCGTCTAATTGCAAATGGCCCGATACGGTCTTTTAAAACCTTTTTAGCCGACAAGACAGATATTATTAGCTCTGTATATCATTAAAAGGCCCGTGTTTGAATCAAATAGTTCTTATTAATTTAATTATTTAATCAAATTTGCAATCATTACGATCCTTTTCAAAAGAAAAATGGCATTATCAATATATTTCCCATCAAGCATTCCGAGGAGCTTACAATTATCCATAGATACAGTCATGCTCTGAACGGGGTCCTGCATGTTAAATATTTTATCTTCTTCTTCGGATATCCTTTATAATCACTTGGGAAAACCAAGCTCTCTTTAGTTCTTAAGTTACAGGCCTTCAGTTCAGAGGAAGCTTACTTTGGTATATTTAAGACGTGCAATAATTCCTATGCATATTTTTGCCTCTGGTGGAGCCCAAGCAAGCCATTTTCCCCTCGTGGTAATATAAGCGTGAAAGATTCACTAACTAAAAATAAGTGTGGCTTGCTCATCATTTAGAATGATGTCGTGAAGACGGAAAAGGTTAGGGTGATAGGGATGCTGCTGATGAGAATATTAATAAAATGTGTCCTAAATTGCTCTTTAACTAAATCAATAAATCCCAACCTAGAATCTGCAGGTCTCCCGGCGTCTGAGAAGGAGTCGTGGGGGAGGGGAGGGCCGTGTCTTCCGTTGGTGTCAGTACATTAAACGCTTAGCAGAAGTCGTGCACTCACTCTCCTCACGTGAGGCTACCTTACCCGAAGCCATCGGAATGTCCGCTGGGGACAGCATTAGCTCAGCTCGGCGCAGTGTGTCCTCTCACACGACCAGACGTTTACTACGCATCTGACCGATTAGAAGAAAAAGCGGGACGTTATTTTAAATGTGGTCGAGTACGCAAATATAAGGTTTACAGGGAAAATTGAAGGGAGCTCTCGTGTTGCCAAGTTCTATGAAACAACAGACTAAATTAGACAAAAATTACATACGATGAATCTGTTACAGTAGACGTCTAATAAACACCAAAACGCTTCGATTACAAATTCTCATTGCTCAGCATTCGGTTCAGAACCGGAGGAAATGAACACACGTGTTCGAAAGGACCCAGTGAAATCGGAAATCACCACGCACTGTTTAGAAGACTCCGGCCTACACCCTACGAGCAGTTATAGAATAAGAGCATCACTATTCTAGTTTATTCTAGAGGAAGAACGAAGCCTAGTCATCCAAGGACGAACACGACCCCACTGCCAATCCCAGGGCGCATTGCCAGCTGTCCCCCTCCCTGCAGCACAGAGAGATGGAAATTACCTTAAAAGCCCACCCCACGTCCCCGGCCCCGGCCCGCCAGAAAGGACGTGGGCATCCGTGAGGGGGGAGGGGCAGCGGCCTTCAGGGTTTCATGTGTCGTTTCACCTGTGAAGGGGCCCGGGCAGTGGTAGGTGGCGCCTCGCACAGATGCCATGAGCCCCGCGATTCGCCTCCCCTGGGATGAGCCTTCCGGCTCCTTCTACTGCAACTGCAGAACGCACAGAGCACACGGCGCCGGGAAGGGCTGTCGAACGGCCCAGCGGGTTTTTGTATGATTCTGGACATCAGAACCCTGGAAGCTAAGAACCCGGTGGTTCCTGAGAGTCGCCCGCCGTTGTCCCAGCCTTTTCGGGAACGCTGCCACGACACCGGGCTGTGGAGGCCTGGTGGACCCGGGGGAAATGCAAGGTCATGCAAGGCTGATTTAGTGCATTATTAGCTGTTTATACAGTTCCGAAGCGGCGCATGACGGGTGAAAAATGACTTTCCCATCTCAGGGAATAAATCAGGGCCAGAAGTGGTCCCACTTAATAGTTAACTGTAGCCAGTAAAATATTACACCTGTTATTATTCAGGGCAAACACGGGCCCTTCCATTTGTTTATTGAGGAAACAATTTATTTGAGGACATTTAATTGCAATAGTGAAGGCTGACTTGGGGGTTAATCCCAGTTTATCGATGCAATTAAAAGCGGTGTGCGCCGCGTCTCGTATCTATTATCTGGGGGCAGAGTGTTGACACAGCCCGGGTGTTGGGACGCCGTGCTCCAGCGTATCTGAGCTGTGCGAGGTGTAAGGTGAGGGCTGCCGGCTGGGGGCCCGGGACATCGCTATCTGTGCTCTGGTGAGCGTTTGCATAATCTAATTGGGGAAAGGCTTCTAATTTGATTTTACTTGGAGCAATATGGGCTGGAATTGCCGTATGGTTCCAGCGCTTGTTTGGTTTCTCGTCAATGATTTATGGCATTTTAATGCCCACCGGGCAAACGCTAGAGCTCTTCCTCACGCCTCGGGCAGCATCCCGCATCGTGGTGCCCGAGGTCCGCCCCTTCTCCGTCCCCAACTGCCGGACGCCTAGCCCCCACCCCAGAATTCTCAGGCACCTCCACCTCTCACCAGGTGATGACCTCCTCAGAGCTTGGAGGGACTTGTCCCCTGGGGAGCTGCCCCAGAAGGAAAAAGAAAGTCTGGAAGGGCAGCCACCCTGCCCCTCCACCCCGAGACGGGGCTATGGACAGCAGCTCCAAAGACCTTCCCACGCCTCCCTTTGTCCCCCTCCCCTATTGGCCGTGATTTCTTTTCTGGTCATATTTCTGTCATTTTCATTTTGGCTTTTAAAAAGTTATCTCTAATTGTTTTATGGTTAATGTTTACCCCTGGGAATGATTTCCAGAACCTCCTGGAGATTCTTCTCTCTTCTCCTTCCTTTCTGTCTGCCTCCTCCCCAGCACCAAAGCAGAGCTTTATAATCTCTTCGTTTGCTTCTGATGGCCCTGGCACTCAGCTGTTTTTCCCTGCCGGTTGTCCCTGGGATTGCATTGGTGGCCCTTTCTGTGTGTCCAAAGTCCCCCATGACTCAGTGCCTGGTACAGCACTCTGCCTATGCTGGTGGCTGAACTCCTTGAGTGACGGAGAACCCAGCTGATGGAGAAGCGAGGCTTGATTTTTCATCAGACACGTGAAGCTTTACCCTGCTGGCAGGCCTAATTGTCCCTGAGTACAATGGCAGGTTTCCCCCAGAAGGTCCTAAGACAGACTTTGGTCTTCTATCGCAAAGGCATTTGTGCCAAGAGCCACTCAGCTGTTGCAGGAATAGTGGTGAAGAAGGGGAACCTTGGGCCACACAGGTCTGGGTTCAAATCCCGACTCTGCCACTTGCTAGATGTGTGATTTAGGGACAAATCAATGAAACTCTCCAAGGCTCTACTTCCCCACCTGTAAAATGGGCATACGACCACACTTTGCAGCTGGCTGTCCTGAGTTCTCTGGCGGTTTCCATTACCCCTCCTCCACTGAGCTTCCACTGCATCAAAAACCCACAAATTAAAAAAAAAAAAGTTCCATTATGTTTGATTATTTTTTGATCCTCATAATAACTCTGCAAGATGGCAAAATGAAAATTTTACAAATGATGAAACTGAGACCCAAGTAAATTAATTGAATTGCCTAGGTGGGAATTAATAAACGAGCGAGCAGGGCCGGAAGGGGGCCGCCGTCCTTCCGCTGTCTCACAGGGGAGAACAAGGTTCCGACACCGTGTGCTCTGAGTCTGATGTCCTTCTCCCTTTGGAAGGATTCCGGGGGGACGGCCGGTGACACGTCCAGCTGAACCCGAACACAGGCCGAAGTGCGGCCTCCTGAGCGTTGCCACCTTCCTCTTCCTGTTTTATGGTACACGGTCTGACGTTCTCTTTCACACGCGTACTTTTTTCCCTCCAAGAATGAATCCAGTTCTTGAGTGCAGAAAAGGTGTTTTAAGCTCCCGCCTGACCCTTTCGTATTACGCCGGTCACGCGAAGTGGCTGAGTGACTGCTGGCTGAGGTGGAGCCTGTGAAATAGCCTATTTGAAACCAAGAGGCCAGAACGTGTGCACGCGAGTGTCACTCTGAGCAGGGAGCCGGACTCGGGATTCTCCTCGCACACGGCCACGCACAGCTGTGGTGGAAGATGCTGCCACAGCAACTGTTTCAGGCGGACACCCGCCTGGGCTGCCGCGCCCTTGGCCGCCCACCGCGTGACAGACCGAGCAGTGCCGAGCAAGGAGGTCCATCCATTTTGCCCAAGGCGCAGGTCCGAGGGCAGCGCGGACAGGGGACCCCGCAGTTTTGCCCCTCGAGTGCTGTCTCATTGCCAAGTGCTATTTCCCCTACCCGGTCCTAGACAATCCCAGCTAAGACGTGAAGAGGCCGTGAGCGCGGTTTGATCTGACCCAGCAGCCGGTTTGGGGTGAGTCCTCAGGCCGCCCGCCCCGTCCCTTCCCCCATGAAAAGCTCATCTGCCCTCGCGGTCGGTGTGAGAATCTTAGGAGGGGGACAGCATCTCTCACGTGGCAGGCGCCGCCCGCCCTTCTCGGGCAGAGGTGCTGAAGGAATAGGCTGCCAGCTTCAGCTGACCTGAACCCCTCCTCTCCCCTCAGAAAGAAGGCCGTTGCCTGGAAGACCGCCCCCCCACCCCCTTCCCAGCTGCGGTCTCCCGGGAGGGGCCCGCAGCATTCTCCGCGGAGGGGCGGCTCACACGAGGAGCGCTGGCTGGCTGGGGGTGCGCGCAGGCCCTGGGCCTGCTCCGGGGCCCTGGGGAAGACCCCAGCTTCTTCCGTCTGGCTTCCCACGACCTCCAAGGTCCAGACTTAAAACGCTCAAACTCCCCCCTCCTCCGGCCAGCCCGGTGCCCGCGGCGGTGGTGGGGCTCAAGATTCAGCGCTGTCCAGGCTTGGGGACAGGGACACCCGGCTTCCGTGGGAGGGCGAGGGGCTGGAGCCTCTCATGTTCCCACTTGAGGACACAGGCCCTAAGGAGGAAAGGGGTCTCTTAGCTCTGGGGAGCTGTTTGGGGCGTCCTCGCCCCTGGGGGGGCGTGAGCAGCGGAGGCTCGGGGACTTGGGCGCGCACGGGTTTCTCGGTTCGCTCCCCGGAGCGGAGCGAGGGCCGGAGGGAGGCTAAGGGGCTGCGGGTCGTGGCGGAGAAGGCGCCTGAGACGGCTGGTTGCGGAAACGCCGCGGGCAGCGCAGCGCGAGCCCGCAGGTGGCTCTGGCGCCCGCAGGGGCGCGGGCGCGGGCGCCGCTCACCCCTCCAAACGCGCGGAATTACGGCGCGGCCCCCTCATCTCCCACCTGGCGGGGACTCCATGGGGCCTAGCCACTGACCCTCAGGACAAATGAGTGCCATTCGGAGCAGGGAGCAGGGAGCAGGGTGCACGGGACCCAGGCCGGAAAGGGGTAGACCCCGCCTCCGCCCACGCCCCTCTCCGCTCGGACCCGCGGCCGCCTCCCGCACCTATTGCTCCGCTTGCCACCAAGACTGAGGCTGGGACAGGGGCGGGGCCTGGCGGGCCGGGGCGGGGCTAGGCCGCGGAGGTGGGGTCCGGGCCGGGGCAGCCCCGCCCTGGCACGCAGGGGCCTGGGGTCCTAAAGCGGCCCCGCGATTCCCGCAGCTGGGGGTGAGGATCACCGGCACAAAGCAGCAGCCGCATAAATCTT
The DNA here is from genome assembly GCA_028627145.1 of Eidolon dupreanum. Classification (NCBI taxonomy): domain Eukaryota; kingdom Metazoa; phylum Chordata; class Mammalia; order Chiroptera; family Pteropodidae; genus Eidolon; species Eidolon dupreanum. The sequence goes on from CM053514.1 coordinate 73,343,254, forward strand.
TCTGGGGAGAATTAGTTAATTTGTCGGTTAATTAAGGAAAGGGGGGCCCGCCCCGGCTGAGCGGAACTCTCGAGTTGGTGGTTGTGGCGAAATGAATGTCGTCAAAGAAAGGTCCATTGCAAGGCCCACGAAAGCACGGGCGCTGCGTTCACGGTGGCCCAGGGGGCTGGAGAAGGCCAGCTCGCCGAGAAGTGACTTCTGAGAAGAGGCTTAGAAGGCAGCAGGGAGGAGGGGAGGCGACACGGAACAGTCTGGCCGGTGGCTCCCCTCTGCACCCCGGACCCGGCCAAGCCTCACCCGCTTCCCCTCTGCACCCCGGGACAGGGCCTCGCCGGCATCCCCTCTGCACCCCGGACCCGGCCAAGCCTCACCCGGATCCCCTCGGTCAGGCGCCCCTGCCTGCGGGGGCCGCGGGGGAGACCCGGGGGCGCACCCGCTCTCTGCCCTGCACGCAGCGCGGTGGCGCTGGGCCCCTTTGCGGGAGGTAGGGGATCCTCACCCAGAGCCGCGGGGTACCAGAGTTTAAACAGAAGGAATTTCTGTAAATACAGGCCGGGGCCGCGGAAGGGCCCTTGGAGCGCGGGACCCCGGGGCCCACCCACTGGAGGGGGCGGCCAGGAGGCGCCTTCTGACCAGATGTTGAAGACGGATGAGAACGAGTAGTTAAAACCCACATTATATAGTTCTGCCGGGTATAAAATTGCATGTGCTGACCCATATATTCTAACTGGAAACGGACTCGAGTCACTTAAAATATGGCAACGTCGATAGGACTAATTAATTGGAAATAAGAAACGAAAGAATACAATTAAACGAGAACAGAATCATTTTCTAATTTAATAGAGGGACATTTATAAAGATCACAAGCTAAAAGGCATCGAATGATTCTATCGACATGCTATTAAATCAGGCCCCGCGCCCCGGGTGGCGGGGGGAGCAGGAGGGGGTAGGGGGAGCGCGGCGTCCCGGCACCTGGGCGGTGGGTTTGCAGCCACCCGCCGGACCGCGCTGCGGCTGACCCGCGCCGGCCCGTCCCATCGAGCTCTCTCCTCCCTGCCCGGGGCTCAGACCCAGCCGCTGTCCGCTCCCCAGGCCGCCGGAGTCCCGCCTCTGCCCCGAGCCCCAGGTTCACAGATCTATTACCACAAAATTACTAATTGGAAAATGAAATTGTCAATAAAGCACCCCCCCAGCGTATACAATATCCTTAAATATTAAGATATTTTATTAGACCCATTTCCTAACAATAATTTATTGCAATAAAACAGACACCGCAGGTCCCCTTAAATTGTCTTTTCATAATGAATAAATTTAAGCGGGCTAATTAATATATAAACTAGCCCAATTTGTCAAGTTGATTTGTATTTTAGTTAATTGTGAAAGTAATTACCACATGGTCAAATTAACAGCTTTCTGGAAATGACCAAGCCTGAGGTTTTATTTCCTTCCTGGGTGAAGAAAATTCATTTTTCCAGGCTCTTGATGTGATGAATAAAAGTCATAAATCTGGGTGATTGGTGCAGGCAGAGTCTAAATGGCTTCATATTTCATTTTAGGTTTAATAGAAATATTCATGCTCTGTTTTAATGAAATTAAATTGAGGGGGGATGGGGCCGGGAGGTGGCAGTGGCCAGGGCCTTAAAGGGACAGTGCACATTTTCTCCCCCGCCCTTGGGAGGTGCGCCCGGGGTCACCTACACCAGGCAGCAATCCTCCGGGCAGGCACAAACAGAGGCAGCAGCCTGAAAGCCCAACCCTGGAGCACTAGCCAGTGGCCCTGCCGAGGTCGCAAACAAGGTCAGGTCACCTGAGTGCAGGTGCGATTCTCGCCTATTATCATCAGTCAGGCCTGTGCTGCCCAGGTGCGGTCGGGGGTCCTGCATTGTTCTCTCTTCTGTCCCCTGGTGGGGACGCATAGGTGGGAGTGCAGCATAGACGCTTTGTGGACCCCGGGCCCTGCACTCACATGCTCTGCTCTGTGCCCCCTGCGACACCTCACTCAACTCTGCTGCCCGAGCCCACTCCACCTGGAAGGTGACCCAGGACAATGGACGCAAAGCCTGGATGGCAGAGCCCCCTATGCCCCCCTGGCCCTCAGAGGAAGAGGAAGTCTTGAGACCCAGCAACTTTGCCAGATCCATGCCTGTCGCAGCTGGGGGTGGGGCGCGCTGTCAGCCACTCTTGGCGCCTGGTGGGGGGCATGTGAGGTCTATGGGGCGTCCCTGGGCCCCAGGACCGTCCTGGCCTGGTAGCCCCTTAATGGAGCTGATCTGTGACTTGTTGATTTCCCCTGAGCAAATAAGGCTTTGATGCAGTTCCAGCCAGAGTGGTTAGCTGATGAATTGACAAAAACTAATCAGCTTTATTGGGAAACAGGTTAAGGGCACGGGCGTGTCAATAATTCCCAGCCTGACCCCCTCATCCATTAACGGAGGCAGGCTGATTAGAGTAAGAAGACCCTCTCGCATTTTGCACTGAAATTGCTTTCATAAACTCACCATTATTAGCAGTGATGCGAGCAGCTAATTTAGAGAAGACATCCCGGGATGTCACATCTATCACCGGGTTTATGTATCATTATCTCATTTACAGAATGTCGCAGTGTAATATGTGTTTTTGGCAATAGGCTTGGCCCCGCGCCGGGGCTGCGCTGAGGGATCTCCTGCCTCCGCCGCCGCTGCCCCGCCTGGAAACCCGCGTGGGGGAAGGGCCGGCGCTGCAGGGACAGCTGGGAGCCACCCTGCACATGCACACGTGCACACGCGCGGCACACACGCACACTCGCACCAGCGCACGCCCGCGTGGCCCAGGGCAAAGCCCATTGTAAGGCTTTCCTCCAGCCTCAGGGCCGGCAGGTTGGAGTGCGAGGTTCTGCCCCGGCCCCTCCTCCCAGGAGCTCTGGCCGTGGCACAGGTGGAGTCTGCTCGCCTGCATCCCGATGGCAGCCTCGCCGAGCACCATCCAGGCTTCAGCCGGCTGAGCCAGAGGCTGAGGCTCCCGGGGACAACCCGATGCCCCAAAACCATTTTCCGCCCTCCCAGGCCCCTGGGGCTGCGGACCTGACCTGCCCTGCCCTGGGCGGGCCGCTGTCCTTCTCCGGCAGCGGCGGCCACACGGCCCAGATGCTCACGGGCGCCCCGAGTGGGCCACCTGTTCCGCTGGGTAATTAGTTAAGTGTAAGGAACCCCGTGTCACCCCGTTCATGCCTCCTGCAGCGACAGACGGCGGAGGGGCAGAAGCCACCCCAGCCTTTCAGTGAAATTTCCCAGATGGGCTGAGGGGTGGCCAGGGCGGGTGGCCGGGGACAGCCTAACGAGTTCATTAGCCAAATTATCTCGCCTGCAGCTCAGGGCCCCAGGGGAGGGGCAGTGGAGAGGGGCCGTACAGGGAGGAAAGGGGGGACAGGTGTCCGTCCGCAGGAGGGGACCCCGGGCCGGGTGCCTTTGGCGGAACAGATCCCCGTTGCCTGCCACGGCCTGTGTGCAGGTAGGACCCAGCAGGGTCAAAGGCCATGGGAAAACAGTTATTAGACTCTGCAGGGAGGAGGCAGTAATAGGGTGATGAGTGTGACTGCGCCTCAGTCAGAGCCCGGCCTGTGGCTTCTGGGGCAAAGTGCCCTGACTTCTCGGGGTCCGAGTTTGCCCCGCTGTAAGATGGGGACATGGCTGTGTTTTCCTCAGTTGTCGTAACTATCAGATGAGAGTACAGGACGGTCCACCGAGACACACTAAACTCAGTGGCCTGCTGCTGGGGGCATCATGGTGGCGGTGGCGGGGGGGGGGGACGGGGTGGGAGATGGGGAGGTGAGGGGTGGCACTAGGGCTTGGCCCCATCAGAGGTCGCCTGAACCCAGCTTCACGTCCCCTGCCTCGCTGTGCCTGTGATGCTGGGTGCTCAGAGCCTCAGCCCCCGCTTGGATGAAGCACTCCCCGTTCAGATGGTGGGGGAGGCAGACTCACTCCCCACTCTCCTCAAGAACCCACTCCCCACCATCCCCTGTGGGAGTAAGGCCGCAGCAAAGCAGCCAAGTCTGACTTGCAGGCAGGACCCCCCCCAGGCCTTCCCGAGCCTGAGCACTGTCCCTGGGCCTCGAGGGTGCACCTGTGGGAAGGGGCGGGGCTGCAGGAGGTGACCAGAGCCATTTGCCCGTCTTGAGAACACCCCCCAGCTCTGGGAAGTGGCCTGCGGACGAAATCCAGGCTCCCTCCCTCCCTGCGTCCCTGCGTCCCTCCTCCAGCGGCCTCGGCTTCTGCCACCTCAGCAGCTGCTAAAGAGACCGATGAGAGGCGACCTGCTCCCGTCACGCGCATGGAGCTGCGCCTCAGCGCGGCTGCCCAGCCACCCCTCCGCGTAGGGCCGCACCACGGAGCTCACGCGCCCAAGCGCTGCAACCTCGGAGCCCCGTCTGTTGCTGGGTCTCGTCCCTGCGAGCCGCCGCAGCCGGGAGGCGAGTGTCACAGTCCAGGCTGGGAGGGCACCGGCCGTGCAAGTCTGATGCCGTGGGGGCATGGCTGCTGGCGGTGCCCAGCGACCCTCTCTCCCTCCTGCTGGGGGTGTTTGTGGGGGGCGGGCAGAGAAGGGTGCCCGCACACCCTCGGGCAAATGCTACCTAAAGGGCACCGTGCAGCCCTTGGAAAGCGGGTCCTGGGTGACTGGGCGTGTTCGCAGGGGGCGGGGGCGGGGTTCTCCCCAGCGGGTGGGGGTGCATTGTTCTGTCGGAAGGCGAGGCGCCCCCACACTCGTCCCTGCGCAGGGCTCACTCGCCCACTCACCGAGAGCTGCAGGTCAGACTCTGCTGGTCTGGAGAGGGCCACCGGGCTGCGATGGCTGAAACAGCCACCTTCGTGGGGCCTGATGAGCCTCGTTCCTGACGGCAATGTGACGTCCAGGGCCGCGCGTGAATCTGCAATAAAATAAAGTAAAACTCGAATCCTCCAGCTGAAACAGGGGCTTCTCCATGGCGCTTCCCTCCTCGGTTGCTGCCCCCTGTGTGATTACAGGGGCTTGTGTGAACTTCCCCTCCTCTGCAAATCCTGGGGGGGCGGGTTGTTTCTCTTCCTAACCCGGGGGACCCCCAGTCTGGGTGACTCAAGAGGCCGGACGTGTGTTGGCTTCCCGGTCAGGACTGCCCAGCGGAGGGGTGCTGCCTCCACCCCCAGGGCCGAGCGCGACGCCCCTGCGCCAGGCCTGCCCCTCCGGCGGTGTCTGGGGACGACCGAGACTGTGGAGGTCTGAGCATAAAGCAGATATTTTTGTCTCTGGAGGAATTTCCTGAAAGTAGAAGGCCCGGACGTTGCCGGAGTTTGACACATTCGAATTCTGCAGCAGCCCCTGACCTTTTCGCAAGCCCCCGGCGGGGACCCGGGGTTCGGCCTGGTCGCCCGCAGCTCGCTGAAACGGGCCTGCGCCTGTGGGATCACAGTGGCGGGGATCCCGGGGTAAAGGGCGAGGCCCACGGGACAGGCCCGGCGGGCTCCGGTGTGACGGGGTGGAGGGGCCCTGGCCTTAGAGCAGCGGTCTGCGGGGTCCCACCCCTTCCAGAACCTAAAGGCCGAGTACCCGATGGGGCGGGGGAGGTCAGCAGATCAAAGGCAGCGCTAGCAACGCGACACCTTTGTCCCTCGGCCTGCTGGGGGGGGGCACCTGCGAGGATCTGCCCCTCCCCCTTCCCGCGCTTGCCTTCCGGTGACCCCGGCCCATCCCCGTGCCCACGCCTGGGTCCCTGTCGTCGCCCTCCGCGCCGGACAGAGCGATTTTCCAGCCACAGGCCCTCACCCAGCGCCTTCACTGAGTTCACACGCCCCTGTCGCCCCAACTCAGGCCCTGACCCCAGGCGGGTTCCGTGCTCCTGGCGCCGCCCGCTCCTGCAGGAGCCCCCGGCACATTACGCTGAAGCGTATCCGCGTTGCCCCGCACCCCAGGGCACGGACTCGGCAGGGCAGGTTAGGGAGCTGCGCGGGGCCCAGGGTGTCGGCGCGGGGAACCGGGAGGTGTGCGAACCCCAGCCGCCGGCGCCTCCCCGCGCGCCCTCCCCGCAGCTGCCCCGCGCGCCCTCGCGCTCCGCACCGAGGCGAGCGCTCTAACGGGCCGCCGGCGCCTGCCTCCCGTCCCGTGGACCCGCGGAGGTACCGGGTTTATTCCCGATTCTACAGATGTGTTATTTCCAGACTCAATAGACATGGGTGACAACGGCGTCTTCTGTGGTTGTTTGTGTGGGTCACCAGTTCACCTTTCTAAGAAGTGGGAGAGAGGGCGGCTGCAGGCCGCGTTCTGTACCTTAAAGGAAGCTCGCCCGGAAGAGAAGGGGACGCCATGCCCGCGGGGGAGGGCCGCGGTGGCAGCCAGCCCGAGGACAGGTGCTCCGGGCCTGCACCGCCTGGCTGTCCCCGTCCCCGGGGCTGCGGGAGGGAGACCTGGGGTGACGGTGCCGCGGGGACGACCTTTGATCTTCCGCTGCTGCGGCCCTTCCCAAGGCCCAAGGCCCTCTGCGTCTGCCCCCGACCCGCTTCAAAGCCAGGGCTGGTCAATACAGATGCTGGAGACAGGAAGGGCCCAGCGCGCGGCTTCACACGTCGTAAACCACACAAAGACCCCGACTTCCCAGACCGCTGGGCTCTGTCCACGCGGCTTCACAGAGCCCCTCGCCAGGGATGCGCTCGTTCACCAAGTAAAGGGCACGCGTGGTCATTCTCAAGCGCTTAACGCCACACAGTCCACTGGGCCTAACCCTGACTTCTCCAGACAAACAAAATCCACCAAAATAAAAGGCTTTCGACACCTGGAGCCGCGCCGCGCTGACGGGGTGCCCGAGACCGGGACCCACGGGGGCGCATCAGTCCTCGCAGCGGGGTAGGGTCGCCTCCCTGGGCCCCCGCGGGTGGTGCGGGCTGCGGATTCCAGCGCGTGAACCCGTGCCTGCGGCTTCCTGTCTGCGCCCTCGGCCAGACCCAGCGTGGGGAAAAGGGGCAGGCGGGATCTTAGGGGCTCAAGAGCATGGTCGCTGTGGAACGAAAAAGGGCTGAAATGAATTCCTCTGGGAGTTATTGAAAAACCAGAATGATTTTGCTGAGGAAGATGGGGTGACTTGTTGCTGTAGACTACACACCTGTCGCCGGATAAAATAGCCCTCTCTGGCAGTGGTCATTTTAGTAAGGAGGGCAGGAGGCTGTCCAGGGGCAATCTCAGGGAATTCGATTTGCAGTCACTGCCCGCCCCCAGCCTCTTGAAGGTGCCCTCAGGGCCAGCTGACTGTCCTGGCGGATGGGGGAGGAGGCAAAGAGGGGGGGTGATGAGACCGGAGGCGGCATATCAGTCTTAGAGCTGACCCCTGTCACAGGTGGTGGCCACAGTTGCTCTATCCTGGGGAGGCAGAGTGACAGCCAAGGGCTTCCTGCTCTGAAAAGGTGGCTAAGACTCTCAGGTCCCTTTGCAAACCCTCCCTCCTCAAAGGGAACAGGTAGGACACTGGGGACGCTGGGGGCATGGAGGGCAGCAGGTGACAGCTGTGTGGCCCCTGCAGCCAGACCTGGTCCCGGTCCAAACCCTGAGGCTGAGTGGTTTGCTGGTGGGACAGTCTCAACCTCTTTGAATCTGTACCCTATAGGATACTTCTTGTGTCATTGGAAGATGCTGGATAATTCTAGAAAGCTCACAGCAGCAGTAGGTGATCAAGAAACGTGAATGCAAAATTCTTGCACTTCATTTGCAATCGATCCCCAGTTTCCCATCCATCTGCCAGGCCATTGATCTGTTTTTTTTTTTTTTTTTTTTTTTGGTCTTTATACATTTGTCATTTTTAATAAATGGAACCATGCTCCCCCCCCAGAAAAGAAATGTGAGTGTTCCCCTCTCTCTACTCACAGGCAGGACTGCATTTTTATCTCCTCGAAGACATGTTCGAAGACAAGTCAATGCTGTCATCACTATTTGCAGGTGACTGCTGTTTTTCACAAAACCGTGAGTCACTACGGTTGCTGTCACTTACCCACCACCAGCCTCCCAACTGTCCAGCTGGCTCTGCGTGTCTCAGGACTACGCTACCCCATCACGATGAAAAAGAGACACTTGCTAATGGAATCACTGCAGACAACTCTCAGATAGGTAAAAAGCCTTCTGAAGAAAAATGACGTGGTCCCTACACAGTATTTACCTTTAAAAAACCCCTCTTATAGCAACCTGACCTGCTAATTGTAAAGTTTTCCTGGCCTGATTTTGTCTGGGTGCTCTGCCCCTCCCATGCTCCCCTTCCTGTCTTTTATTCACCTCTCACCTGCACGGGAAGCCAGGCTCCCAGGACCTGAAACCCTTCCCGCATTCCCACACCTGTCTGGGGAAGATAACTAGGTCTAATAGAGCTATTTACAAAGCCTGGTGTTGATTCTTTCAGCTTAAAAAAGCCTTTGGAAGTGCTGTTACTGTAAATATTTGAAGTGTGTGTATGGTGGTGGTGGTGGGGGGGTCCTGGATTCTCGCACACTGCCTTGCTCAGCCTTCTGCTTGAGTGTCCAGGACGCTGCAGCCAGGGTGAGGACGGAGACTGCCTTTTCCTGCCTGGGGCCTGGGGCCAGCCAGGGTCAGAGTGACCTGCCTCCGCCTAAGTACCTCCGGAGGTGGGTACTGTCTCCTGCAAACCTGTGGGGACCCCCTGGCAGAGAGGGAGGGCTCTGTCACCCAGGACCGGCTCGATGGCAGGTGAGTGAGGTCTGCAGGCCACAGGTCGCAGACGCTGCCCTCTCGGCCTTGACCGGCAAGGGCTCAGGAGGCGTTTGTGGAAGGTAAACCCACACACGCACGCACGTGTACGCGCCCCCCACACAACATCTGACAAAGCACAGACTTCCCAGAGGAGGTGAGAAGGTTCCACCTGCAGAGCTTGGCGACAGGGGCACACCGCTCTTGGGCGCCGTGGGAACGGGAACGGTCTTCGCTGTGCTGCCGTCACCGGCCAGATCTGGAAGCAGCGCGGAGTCCCCGACGCAGAAGTGGACAAAACTCGAGCGCTGGCAAGGAGGCGGAGAGGGTGTTTGCTGCTGGCTCGAGGTGACACGAGCCGAGAGCGGGACACCGTGTCTGGCGGAGGGGGGGCGGGGCAGGGCAGGACTCGGACAGCCGCAGGCGCCACACGGGCCCAGGGGTTGCCAGCGCCTGCCTCCCTGCTCAGCACCCCAAGGGGGGGCGAGCAAGAACCCTAGTTTGCGCCTCCAAGTCTTCAAGCCCTGTCGCTGTCACCTCCCGGCCGGCGCGGCTCGCTACCCCGGGCTGTTTAGGACCCCGCGGCGCAGGGGCGGGGCGGCGGGCGGCCAGGACGGTGACAGGTGCGCCCCTTGGCCAATGGCGGGGCCGGCGCCCCTCCCCGCGCCCCCGCCGCGCGCGCCAATCGGCGGCCGCGCAGCGCTTCAAGTGCGCGGAGGGGCGCGGGTCCCCGCCACGGCGCCAGCGGCCTCGGCGCGGTCGCCCGCGGGCTGCAGCGCGGACAGCCGGGCTCCCGGCCCCGGCGCCCGAGCACTCGCGGGGAGCGCGTGCGAGCGCGTGGGAGCGCGGCCGGGGCGCGGCCCGCACGCAGGCGGCTCGGGCCGCGTCTCCGGCGGCGACTTTGATGATCGGCAAATAACCACGACAGCGCGGAGCCGGGGGTTGCCACGCCGCGCTGCGTCCCCGCGAGCCCGCCCGCGGCCGCGCCAGCCTCCGCCCGGCCGCGATCGCCGGCCCCTAACGAGCCGATGGAAAAATCCAAAAATTTCCGCATCGACGCGCTGCTGGCCGTGGACCCCCCGCGAGCGGCCTCGGCGCAGACCGCGCCGCTGGCCCTGGTCACGTCGCTCGCGGCCGCCGCCTCCGGCCCCGGCGGCGGCGGGACGAGCAGCGGGGCGAGCGGCAGCTGCAGCCCCGCGTCCTCGGAGCCGCCCGCAGCGCCCGCCGACCGCCTGCGCGCCGAGAGCCCGTCGCCGCCGCGCCTGCTGGCCGCGCACTGCGCGCTGCTGCCCAAGCCCGGCTTCCTGGGCGCGGGCGGCGCGGGCGGCGGGCCCGGGGCACCCCACCACCACGCGCACCCCGGCGCCGCCGCCGCCGCCGCCGCCGCCGCCGCCGCCGCCGGGGGCCTGGCGCTGGGGCTGCACCCGGGCGGCGCGCAGGGCGGCGCGGGCCTCCAGGCGCAAGCGGCGCTCTACGGCCACCCGGTCTACGGCTACTCGGCGGCGGCGGCGGCGGCGGCCGCGCTGGCCGGCCAGCACCCGGCGCTCTCCTACTCGTACCCGCAGGTGCAGGGCGCGCACCCCGCGCACCCCGCCGACCCCATCAAGCTGGGCGCCGGCACCTTCCAGCTGGACCAGTGGCTGCGCGCGTCCACCGCGGGCATGATCCTGCCCAAGATGCCCGACTTCAACTGTGAGTACCGCGCAGCCCGCGGGCCCGGGAGGGCCTCGCGCACCCGCGCCCGCCGCCCGCCGCTCGCTCTCTGCGGCGGAAGCGCCGCGAAGCCGCCTCGGCTCCGCCCGCGGCCGGCGAGGGCTCGCTTTGGCAGCGGACTGTTAAAATGGCCACGCGCGGGCCTTGCCTTCTCTTTCTCTTTTAACGGGACGGGCAGCTGGAGGTGTGGGGCTGAGATCTAATGATTAACCGGCAGGCGAGCGGAGAAGGGAGTGGGGAAAGGAGGGCCGAAGGGCGCCGGAGGCAGGTGGCCTGGGGATCGGGGGCCACCGAACGGGGCGCGTAGCCCAGGGACACAGGTTTGACTCCGTCCCGGATTCTGGGATCGGGAGACTAGCCGAGGCCCTCGCAGGGGAGAGTGAGATCGGGGAGCAGCCAGAGAGAAATGGGTTCCACGAGGCCCAGGGCCACAAGGCCACAGCTGCAGCGACGTCCTGGCCGCTGGCGGCCCCTGGAAGGGCGTTGAGGTGCCAGGGTGCGACGCCCAGAAGGTGGGTGGCCTGACTTGAGCCTATGGGTGGCCCTGCAGGCACGGAGAGGTGCCTCTGTCAGGAACCCCATTCCGCGAACTCTCAGCAGCAGGGGCCCCTACCCAGACCTGGGGGTGCCCAATACAGTACCAAACCTTCCCCCAGTAGAAGCCTGGGAGGGCCGGCCACCCCCAACGGGACAGCGGTGGAAGCGGACAGCTTGCTCGACACCCAGGCGGGACACTCTGCAGAGGCCTGGGCCGCTGGGGCTCCCCCAGCAGTGCAGGAGGTCCTGCTCAGGGGAGGAGTACGAAGCTTTATGCTTCCAGGCCCAGCACCCAAACAAAGAGACCCCATTGTTTCCATTGGGGCGGGTTTGTTTAGACGGACGATGCAGGCAAAACGGGGGAAAAAGCCAAAGAGAAAACAGAAATAAACACCTGCCAGGATTCAGATTCCTCTGCTAGAAGCCACAGTTGTGACTAAACAGAGAAAAACTAGGACCCCGGAGGGCAGGAGAGGTCACGGACTGGTGAGAAAATCGCAGCCTGGACACTGTGCCGCCGAGGCCAGCACCTTGGCCCCTCCCCTGGCCCCTTCCCCGCTCAGCGCCTAGAGGCTGCCCAGCCCTTCCCATTGGAGAGTCACCCCCTCCTGAGCCCCCACAAAGGAGAAGCAGAGCCTGCTCCCATCTCTCAGCTGGGGGGGGGGGGAGGGGGCTGCCCCTTCAGACACAGCCGAACCTGCCGATCCGGGCCAGCCAGACCCTGGGCCCCTTCCAGGCTGGCCGCCCGGCCCAGTGCAGTCTCTCTGATGGAACCAGCCCAGGACGTCTCACTACGACCCGAGTTTCCCAGAGCCTGCGACGCTCCCTCTCCCACTGTGCGTGAGCGGTTTCCACACTAGCCTCCCCCGGGTGCTGGGTCCCAGGCCACCCGGGTCATTTCTTGGGCCTGTGTGGAGCCCATGGTTGGCTCAGGGAATCCATTAAAGCCACGTCCCTTCGCCAGCACACTTCGCCCATCTCTGGTTCCTAATCTCGACCCAGAGGGAGCAGAGCGAACACCCAGAGGGCGGGAAGGCCGGAGAGGAATGTGGAGCCCGGGGCGCAGTGAACGGGCGAGGGCGCGGATGTGTTTCCAGCAGCACCCCCGCCCCCCCGCCGGTCTCGGAAAACCTGTTCGGGTCCTTTAATTGGGATGGCATTTCCCAAATGGTCCCTCCGGAGCCGGTGTTTTAATTAAAGTTCTAATGTACTGTCAAGTTGGGAATTCGGGGCCTTGTTTAACTAAAGCGGGGGGCGTGGGTCTTCCCATAAAGCAAATTGCCCATCTCTGGGGAGCCTGGGCGCGGCTCGGCCTCTTTTCTTCTCTTTCCTTTCTTTTATTGTCTAACACTTGTCGGGCTCCTGGGAAATCAAGGGAAGTCTAGTTCTGAGGTCATAAAATTCTCTGTGATGTAACCGTGTGAAATTATGTAAATAAAGGGGGAGACCTCCTCGAATGCATGGCAAGTGGAGGCCCTTCTGAGCCCTTTCCTTTGCATAAGGAGAATTGTCCCCGAAGAGGCCTGCAGGCTCCCCAGGCTTTGCCCCTCTGTCCACTGAGCTGGGCTGGTTGTCAAGAAAACATTTGACATGGGCAAGGGTCTCTGATGAATGCAGATTTAGGCCCAGGACTTTGTCCTTTTCCTTCCTTCCTTCCTTCCTTCCTTCCTTCCTTCCTTCCTTCCTTCCTTCCTTCCTTCCTTCCTTCCTTTTTTCCTTTTCTCCTCCTTTTGTACTCGGAGGCATGGCTGCCAGTCCTGCACAGCCCCTCACTGGGTGGGAAGGAGCGGGGATCCCAGAACCTGTCTGGATCTGGGCCCGAGCGGGGAAGGGTGCCGGGGGAGTGGGAGGTGGCTTGCCACTCCGGGCTCTGCTTCAGGCCTTTGTCAGCCTTCCTCCCAGCGCCCACCGAGGTGCAGAGGGCGGGCCTGGCCGACATGCTCTCTTTCATCGGGACACCCAGGTTTGGTCCCATTAACCCAAACCGCCAGGCTCCACCTGGCCTCCGGGGCCTCCTCTTGCCCACCCAGCCCTTGGGGAGGGGTCCGGGACTCTGAGGGAAGAACAGGGACCCCGCGGCCTTTCCGAAGAGGCGCTGGGAGGTGGGCTGGGACCGGCGGCGGAGCACTGGGCGCTCGCGGCCTCACCGCCCTGCCCCCGCAGCCCAGGCGCAGTCCAGCCTCCTGGGGAAGTGCCGCCGGCCGCGCACGGCCTTCACCAGCCAGCAGCTTCTGGAGCTGGAGCACCAGTTCAAGCTCAACAAGTACCTGTCCCGGCCCAAGCGCTTCGAGGTGGCCACATCGCTGATGCTCACCGAGACCCAGGTGAGCTGCCCCGCACCGCACACCGCAAGCGCCGCGGTGCCCAGAGGACACGTC
>CM053514.1:73357072-73376267 GCA_028627145.1 Eidolon dupreanum
TTATGCTTAGTACCTATTTTGATTTTAAAATATTGCAACTGTTATAATTTTTCCTTCTCTTAGAATGCTTTGTTTTGCTTAAAGGAAATATTCATTTGTGGATTTTGTAAATATTTATTGAATACCTACACATGCCAGACATTGAAGCAGGTGACAGGGACGTGATAGGAAGAAACATGAAGTCCTCGAACCCGTGGGACTTTTAGATTAGTGACGACTAAGCTTATCTATGTGTTGAAGTAAATCAGTGATTTTTGCCAGCCTGTACCTTTGTTATCCAAGTGAAATGTTAGTTTGTTTAATTTCAGACATTAAGTGTTTTCTTTCGTAGTTGTAACAGTGTATACTGTTTTAGGAAACCTGATCTTTAGCTGTTACCAAATAACAAATGTGTATTAAATCTGGACAAATGGAGATTGAAGGAAAAGAAATTATAGATCTAAACATACCAGTTCTATTCCTAAAGGTAATGACCAGACATATGTCTTTATTTTTATCTGTAAGCTTTTCACAATCCTGAACATTATAACTTTGCACTTTTTACTTTAGATTTTCCAACACCCACCCTTTTGATTAAGTTTTAAACAAAATATTTTCTGACTGTGGACATGTGGTAAAGGATTTTTATTTGAAATTCAAGAAATGAAATTTTCTACAGTGGAAAATGTCTGGAGATTATATTTCTTTGGCTTTAAATGTTGTTAGTGAGAAACGTTTTCTTCCACGTACCATGTGTTCCTTCACATCTCAGTGTATGATTTAAACTGATAATTACTTGCTTTCCAACACTCTTTCTGATGGGTGTATGTTTTTGTTAAAAAAATTTAAGTTTATTTTTCTCACAATTCATATGTAATGTCTTGGACCTTTAATTTTATTTTGGATTAAATTTACAAAAATAAAATGCTCCGACGCTATAGACTGGAACAGTTTTTGGGGGAGGAGGGTTGTCTTTTAATTATTTTTATTTTACTTGAAATGTTAAACCTTCCCATTTATTATTTAGTTCCTTCTACATACCAAGTAATTTTGTTCACATTTTAGTTTTATTTAGAATGAAAAATATTTTTTCTTTAATTTGGAAACAGTAAAGAAATTGATTTTTCATTGAAATTTCTATTGAGATCATTATAGACTCGTGCGTCTATAAGCGTAATGCGACCTCTTGCTCAGGGTGCCTAACCTCCCCCGAGCGCTGTCCTTTGCAAAGCTGTGGTACGTTGTCACAGCCAGTGTTGGCCTTAGCCCAGTGCCCGGCTTCCTTGCATCTCATCAGCTTTACCCGAACTCACTTTGTGTGTGAGGAAATCAGATTTCATTCTTAGGAATCTACTTAAAGACCAACTCTGATCGGATCTGTGACCTTGGAAAACCATTTAACCTCTTGTGCCTCAGACTGCCCGTTGAGTCAGAAAATTTGATGGGATGGTCTTTAGAATCCTTTTTGGGTCAAAACATTCTGTAATTTTTTTTATATCTCTTCGTGTTTAGGAAGAAAAGGCTTCTCTTTTACATCGTACTCAGGAAGAAAGAAGAAAGAGAGAGGTAAGAACAGTTTTGTCATATTCTCTAGATGAGCATTGCCCGTAGCATTTAAATAAGCCTTGGTTTTACTGCTTTATGTAGATATGTGTATGTTGAGTATGATGTAATGTATGTAGATTCATGTACATATATATTAAGCTTTAGACAATTTTCTGGATTTGTTGGATTTTACAGTAAGTCATTTATTCTGGAACCAGTGTAGAAAAAATGGGCTAAAAGGCATTCTCCAGAATAGGTGGCATTCGTAAAAACATGTGAAACAATGTCGCATGGTGAGATGGAGTACAGATCGTAGGGTCACTCCTAAGTTTGAATTCTCTTACGTTTTTCAGCATTATTTAATCTTTACGGAAATTTCAGTTTCTGCATCTTCAAAACAAGAGTAATGCTTGCCTGTAAGGCCATTGTACAAGTGCATGTGACATCTCTCAGGGCTGGCGCATAGTGGGCTCTCAAGCAGTGGTAGCCACAGTGGTTATAGTGATGGCGATGAATGTATGTTTTTGCTTGGCCACTGAAGACAGTCTTGAGTCAATAAAAATTGGAGTTTTCTGCTTTGAAACAAGAAAGTGACCTTTAAAATAGATGTTTGGGGTGTCTGTACTCTTTTTAAATTGAAAACTAAAACTTAAAAAAAATCTTACCGCGTCGGTGGGATTGTGAAATGGTGTAGCCACGCTGGAAAATAGCCAGGCGGTTCCTCAGATGTTAATTTTCCAAGAGAAATGGCAACCGTGTGTCCACGCAAAACCCGGGGCATGCGTGTCCGCGCAGCGTGATTCCCAGCAGCCCCAAGCGGAAACGGCCGCGTGTCCGTGAGCTGAATAAACGCGAAAACAAAACACGGGCACCCGCACCACGGGGCGGGAAGCGGCCGCGAACAGGAGCGAAGCGCCGACACGTGACACGACGTGGAGGAGCCTGAAAACCATCGTGCGAGGGGAGAGGGCCGCGTGCCCTGCGGCCCTGTCGCACGAGGGGTCCGGAGTGGGCGGTTCCGTGCGGGCAGAAAACTGAAGCGCTGCCGCGGTGCAGGCACGTTCGCGGGGCAGGTGCCGGACGCGTGAGCGAGCGGCGTGGAAACTGGTGAACGGTGCACTCTACAGAGCGAATTTTGCGGTGTGTGAATTACACACCAGTGATTTTTTGTAAGTCTTTACTACCTGAATGTCATTTTCACAGATTCTGACTGATTGTTCCCTCCTCTGTCCGTTTTTAGGAAGAAAGACGAAGATTGAAAAATGCAATAATTATCCAGTCATTTATTCGAGGCTATCGAGATAGGAAACAGCAAGTAAGTTTATCAGCTGGGAAGAGATTGGAAAGGCATGTGAGAGCTTATATTAAGTGATAGCCTTGGACTCTTATAAGTGGGACCCATTGTGTATGTATTTTCGTACACCTGTTCAGTGAAAGTTAACGTTGATAATAGTATTCTCTTCAAAAGTTAATTTTACTACTGTATATTTACGTGAAAATTCATAGGTGAGTTCAAGGTTATTTCTAAACAACAAAATGCAAACGTAGGCCAAACCGCAACTAAAGCTGGAAATAGAGGGAAGTGGTGGGAGACTTTCAGCAGGCATTTAGGGGTGCTTCGGTACATTCCAGGTTTTTGTCATTGTTTAAGCCCTTACTGGTAACTGCACGTAAGGGCACTTCCCTGGGCTGCGCCCACCTCCTGTTCACACCTTTGGTGTGTGTTTAGACCGTGATGACATGTGCCTGTGTACTTGCTGATTTGCGTTTTGTTTTCTTTTCAGTATTCCATCCAAAGAAGTGCATTCGATCGCTGTGCCCACCTGTCACAGTCTGGTGGCACTTCTTCCATTGCTAATGCTCCCAACCTCACCCTCTTGGTGAGGCAGCTTCTGTTTTTCTACAAACAAAGTGAAGACTCAAAACGTTTGGTGAGTGTCAGCGACGTTTCGGCTTATCCTTGTTTACATACTCGCCAGCTGTTTCAGATGTGGTGGCCTGACCCTCCAGTCTGTCCCCGCTTCCCTCAGCCTGTCATAATAGTTCATCTTTGTGGTAATGCGTTTGTCCTCTTAAAAAGCGATGCACGTTTCCAGTAGTTTTTTTTTTTCAGGTTTTTTTACTATGAAAAATTTCAGGTAAAGGAAAAAGCAGAATAATACATTGAGCCAATCTGCCATGGCCCCATGACGGTCACCAGCACCTGGTTTCACACCGAGCCTTCCTTTGGTCATTGCGAAGCCCATCCTAAATATTAGAGCCTGTTAACTGTCACGCTTTTATAGGAACCTCTAAAACGTAGGACTTCTCTCTTCAAACATCCAAAATACAGCTGGGTCACTCAAAAATGATATAGGCTTCTGGTGTATCCATGATGAGGAGCAGCCCGTCTTAGTGGTGCGGACATAGTGCTTCGCTGCATAGTGAGGACAGAGAACACTGTCGCTCCCCTGACGTTGGCTTTGAGTCCCAGCATTTCCTTTTGAGTCAAACGGGCGGAACGTGGAGGGATGCCCGTGAGCTCAACCAGTCCAGAGAGGCGGCAGGTGCTCTCCGCGCCCCCGGGCTTCCCCGGGGCAGGCCCTTCCGCTTTCCGTCTGAAGTTGACACGAGAATCAGAGCAAGAATCACCTTTCTGGAGCCGTCCACGCCTGGTCTTGTGCTCTCTACGAACCCTGTCGATGGGAAGGTCACCCAGGAGCACAGATATGGGGCACTGGGGGTGCTGTCAGGCGTTTGCTGAGGCATCCCTCTCCTGGAGGCTGCTGGAAGGGGGCGCCCGGGGCGAATGTCCTCAGTCCACTCCGGTTGGGAGCAGATCAGAGCAGATGGCTCGTGTGCAGTTTCCAAATCGCCGAACAGAATGAAACGCCAACGAACCCGGCTGATGTAACAGAAGTGACCCTGAGGCTTTATTCAGTTTGCAGACACAAGTGCAACAGTAAATTAGCCACAGGTGGGGCGGGCCTCCCTCCAGCCCTTCGGCTCCCTGACGCAGCCTGGCCGTGCCCACCGCCTTCTCCCAGAGCCCTTGCGAGGCGCTCTGCAGAGTAGAAAGGAACAGAGGCCTCTGTAACTCATGGTTCGTGTTGTGTTTCCCATACATTTTTATTATGGATTGCTGATTTTTGCAAATGAACTGACTTTTGTTTCAGATTTACGTGAATTTTAAGTGTACTTTTTTAAGTAATAAATTTAGTGATTTAGCTTAGGACTGATCTGCCATCTTAAGATGGAAAATCTAAAGTATGTATAAGATGTACTTCTTATGTTCTGATTAGTTTTGATTATTTACCACCTACGGAAATTTGAAATGTTACGTATTTTAGGAAATAATGACCTTTTTATGGATCGAGAGTTACTTTGTATGTTTTGCTATTTCAGATATGGATGTATCAGAATTTAATTAAACACAGCTCTGTGTTTGTCCAGCAGTTGGATGGATCCGAGAGACTTACATGCTTGTTTCAGATAAAGAGGTTGATGAGCCTCTGTTGCAGGTAAACGTCGCAGTCGGCAACTTGAGTAAAGTGCGGCTGTCACTTTCAGTGTCTGTGGGAACAACTTTTGTTTTTTTTTTTCTTGAGACAGTGGTTTTCCGTTTTTTTCTTTTGGCACTATGGAATGAATATTCCTTGTATTGCAGTTTTCACACCTGGCGATTCTGGCCTATGGAAATTAAAACGTAGATGTAAATACCTTCCTATGATATTTTCTCTCAAGTATGCCCTGGGGTTATCTGGTGGGGTTATACGACAGCCATCCCGGTGACAGCCGTCCCGGTGACTGGTGAGCGGACAGGCCGGGTGACAGGGCTCCCGCTGCGTGAGTGGCGCCATCCTCCTGGGCCCTCTGCCGACACGCAGGCTCTTCACACTCGGGCCTTTCACTGGGTTCACGTCATGATTGACATGTGAACTTAAAAATAAGTCACTTCCATGCCTTTCTGGGATTCTGTTTGCAAAAGAGCCCGTTTAAGCAGTGTGAGCTATCCCACCTGACTGGAAGAGCGAGGTAGCATCTTCACCATTTAAAACAAGATTGCTCTCTGCACAGTTGCAAAACTTTCAAGTAATTCTGACCGCAGTGCGTGCCGGTGGATCGAGGAGGCTTGGGGACCTGCCGGCCGGGGGGTGCGTGAGCGCCGTCTTCGCTTCCGCAGGTTGCTGCAGGACTGCCGCGACGACAGTCTGAGCGTCGCACTCCCCATGAGGATGCTCGAGGTGTTTTCGTCCGAGAGCACGTACTCGCCCGTCCTGCAAGACGCCAGCTCTGTGGTGTCGGTGGTTGAACAGATTTTGCACTACATGATTCAAAATGGTGAGTAGCAGGCGGGGTCAGAGCTGCGGGGAGGCGGAGATGCTCCGGGGACCGCTGGTCTCGGGCACCCACCCACCCACAGTCTACCCCACTGGCCACACGTGGGACAGCCCGAGTGTCCGGGAGGGTGACCGCAGCAAGGATCGACATAGAGCAGTGCGTTTACGTCCATGAAGGCAGCAAGATATGTATTTTTTAACCACAAAACTAAACACCTGGAGGCTGCTTAAGAGAGAAATTTTAAAAGTCACAATATTTGGGCCTTGCTTATGTGAACCCTGATTCAAGCAAACTAGTTAAATAAAATTTGTAACGTGAGACAATTGGAGATTAAACACCGACCAGATATATTTGTGATATTAAAGAGTTACTATTTATTTTAGCTGTGGTAATGGTGTTATTAAGAAACATGAAGTCCTTGTCTTTGATGACACACTGAAATGGTTGCTTCCAGAGGAGCAGAGGGTGGGCGTGCGACTGGCTGTGGTGACCACCGATGCTGGGTGATGGCACACGGAGCCACACGCTGTTCCAGGCTGCTTATGCTACTGCTCGATAATAAAATGTTAATAAAATGTTAAAGGAGAGTTTAATTTGGACCTACAGAGGTTTATTAAAAGCATTTAAAACTGATGTTTTTTCCCTTGTCATGAGGTACTAAATTTAAATGCACGTTTTTCCTTTTCTTTAGGGTATTATAGAGCTCTCTATCTGTTAATTAACAGCAAGCTTCCATCAAGTATTGAATATTCTGATTTATCTCGAGTTCCTATAGCAAAAATTTTGCTAGAGAATGTTCTCAAACCATTGCACTTTACGTACAACTCCTGTCCAGAAGGCGCAAGGTGAGAAGGGGGTAACTTTCGTGTTTTATAATTTCACAAGATCTATAACAATAACTACGGCAGGGTGCTACCTTAAGTAACAGACTCCAAAGTCATACTTTTACTTTATTAATGTGACTCAGTGTAAAGGAAAGTGGGCTTTTTCCGTCAGACCTGAACCCTCCTATGAATTTATAATTCTGGAGGTCTGGTTATTTCCCTGCTTCTTAGTAGCTTTGGAAAGATACGGAAACGGGGCCGTGTTCTCATAACGGAAGACAGAGTGAGGTTCATTTCGGGGTGTCCTGGTTGGTAGTGACCGCTCGGCTTTGCTTGGTTTAGAAGGACAGCCGGCGAGTTGACGTTAGTGGCCCTGGGGACGTCGAGTCTGGTTTGCTAAGCGCTTTTCTTTCTCCCTCCCAGGCGGCAGGTTTTCGCGGCCTTCACGGAGGAGTTCCTGGCCGCACCTTTCACAGACCAGACCTTCCACTTCGTCATCCCCGCGCTAGCGGACGCGCAGGCCGCGTTCCCCTACGAGCCCTTCCTGAGCGCGCTGCTGGCGCGGGAGGGCGCGAGTGCAGGGGCGGGCGGGGGCGCCCCGTGGCTCTTCTACTTTGTCCTGACCGTTGGCGAAAACCACTTGGGTACGAGGCGCACGCCGCGCTCTGCCTGAACTCGCGCATGTTGGTGGGCACTGCGGCCGGGGGGGGCGGCGCAGGGGCGGGTGTCGTGCCGTGGCGCAGCCCCTGGCTGGGGACTTCGAGGGAGGGCGTTTGTCGGGGGCTGTGTCCTGGACAGTGTCCCTGGCCAAGTTCTGGGCAGGGTAGGAACCTCCCATTTCGATACTTGTCATGAGGCCGCACCGTCTGAACAGAATTTTGGCGTTGAGCAGGAGAACTCTGAGTGCGGGGCCATTGTCACCTGTCATGCAAAACCCCTAACGTGCCTGTTCAAGAATCGCAGCGTCTTCCCCTAAGGTGTTTTAACACATGCACCACACGTGAAGCGTTAGGATGTTAATAAGCTTTTTTGTCAGAAATGCCTCTGAGTGTAAGACACACGATGCTTTCTGGTCGCCGTCAGTAACTGTCGTGCTTGGCTGTCGCACACAGGGACCCTCTCCGAGGAAGGACTGCTCGTGTACCTAAGAGTGCTCCAGACCTTCCTTCCTCAGCTCCCAGTCTCGCCTGCCGGCACGAGCTGTCAGGACTCAGCCAGCGACTCTGAGGACGAGAGCGAGGGGACAGACAAGCAGACGAGCGCCCCAGTAAGCCCCGTGGGCCCGCGCGTCGCTGAGCGGGTGGCAGTGTGCACGGCCTCCGTCTCCAGGGCGTCCTGGCTCTGCGTGCATCTGCGCTTAAGGGTAGAGCAATCCCCGGGGCACTCGGCGAAGCGTTCCAGCCGCCTCACCCCACCGCCGTCACGCCCCTTCCCTGGGACGCCCAGCGGGGCAGGTCCATCCTCCACACCTCTCCCTGTACGGGGAGCAGTATGTAGGGAGACGCAGCGTGCGGTGTTTGTTTCTCATGCACAGTAGGGTCTTGGTGTATAGTAACGTAATTATCACTCAGGAGACGTCCCTTCGAAGTGAAGGGGTCGGGCGGGAAGGCGATGGTCCTGCTTCTCAGGGAGCACACGTGCCACGTGCCAGGCACGATTCTGTCTTCTCAAGGACGTTTCTGATGCCAGCTTTGTTGAGAGACACTTTCCCGTAAAGTTCACCCTCCTGAGCGACGGGCAGTACGCTCCGGTGGCTTTCTCGGAGTGTGAACCAGTGCGCGGCCACCAGCACCGTGTAACCGCAGAACTCAGCGTCCCAGAAGGAGCCAGACCCACTAGCGTCACCTCCCTCTCCCTGCCCTCAGGACTGAGGACACGCTCACGTCCCTTCTCACTCTGTCCTGAGACCGCCAGGCAGCGTCTTTGGTTCATTTTTCTCAGGTTTATAGGCGATAAATGTAATGATTCATTTTAAATTCAAAGTGCATTGTCACATTTATCTCTAAGTCTCCCTCTCCCATTTCCTACCTAGTATTTATTGTGTATTTTCAAGGGATAAGAAGTCATCTCTCTCTCTCTCTCTCTCTCTCTCTTTTCAAGGGATAAGAAGTCATCTCTCTCTCTCTCTCTCTCTCTCTCTCTCACTCACTCACACACACACACACACACACACACACGTGTTACTCAAGCGGCACACCTATTGGCCCCTTCCCTCGTGCAGCTGAAGTGGCCGGAGGTGAGCCCCCGATGGGTCTTCGGCACCTCGTAGGCAGGCGGTTCAGCTGGCTGGTCAGAAGTCTGGTCTCAGGAAGGGGATTCAGACTGGTCCAGCTGGGAGGACGGTTAATTACGGAGGCAAAAACAGGTTTCGGTGGATGCTGGAGTTGTCGCATCTGTCAGAACTCAGAACCGTGCACCAAAAAGTGAATTCTTTTGTATGGTCTGTAGGTGGAATGCAGATAAAACTTTCGTTTTTAGAAGACAGTTTTTGTGCACAGTGTAATTTGTGTCACGTGAGGAAAGGGCGTGGGCTGTTTGCTGGAGACGCCCCGGGAAGCCCGTCCTCACTGCGGGCACACTCGGAACAGAGGCGGGCACGTTTACTTATGTAGTCCTTGATATGACATCTTTAATTAGGTGCACCTGATTGAAAGATTCAGTGTGGCACATAGAGTTTATCTCTGATACAGTGTTTTATTACAAATTACATAAATTTTATCCATCTAGGTCTCTAAATACCCAGTGTCACCAGTACCCAATGTCACGTATCGATTCATACTTACACATCTAGGTACACGTATGAAAAATGCATGTATCTTTGATTAATACCCCAAATAGGTAAACTGCATAGAGCATTAACTCAGGCTTTATTCAGTGAGTCGGGTCTAGAAAAATTAAGACATAAAATAATAAGTTTATATATTTATTTCATTTGGTTGTTTTTAAATAAGTTCTTTAATAGTCTATTTTGCTTAAACTGTTACATCAAATAATTTTAAGTGGAAATTCCATCAGTGATAAAATATTTTCACACATGTATATGCTCAGTACAGTGTAGACCAAAAAATATGAAATGCCTTTTTCTTAAGATGCAAACACTGAAAATATGGTCACATCAATGGGCAAAAGCTGAATGTTCACTGACCCGTGCCACGCTGGGCTCAGCTGGCGCCTGATGGCCACGGCGCCCGCGGCTCTGGGGTCCCAGTTACTCTGAGGGGTGGAGCGGTAGAGGTATCGAGACGCTCGTCGTGATGTGGAGAAGTGTTGGATGATGCCTGTCTCGTGTTTCCGCTGGAGGAAAAGTAAGATTTTATACGTGTTCGTAGCGCAGAGCGCGTTCTAACGGCACACCGTTAAGGAGACTCATTTGTCTGGGCGTTCTAGGAGGACGGCCGGCTGTCAATCCCATACGTAACAGAGGAGTGTCTGAGAAAGCTGGACACGAAGCAGCAGACCAGCGCCCTGTTAGACCTGGTGTGGAGGGACTCCGCCGGCCAGGAGGCCTTCACCCTGGTGGCCGCCGTCTGCCACACGCTCATGGTGCAGCATCGGGTGATGGTGCCCAAAGCCAGGCAAGTCCGCTTGGGGTGCCGGCGCGGGAGCACGCCCTCGCCCCCTGTCCCCGCTTCGGTCTCTGTCTGCACCGTCTCCTCCGCTCTCCCCTCACAGGACGTGCCGTGGCGTGTCCTGCTGTCCACGCACTTGGTGGAAAATGCAGATTTGTTCTTCTTTCCCGAACCAACTGTTATGAGTCCTTTTCCTGGCCGTGAGTCTCGGAGGCGCCCTGTGTGTAAGATGTTAACAAATGGCAGAAGCTGATTTTTCTGCAATGTCTCAGGAACGAGAGGAGTTCGGTCCTAACCTCTCATTCGAAGAGCCGGGCTCGCGCCTCCCCTTACCCAACCGCATGCAGGTCTCGCTGTCAGGTTGCCGCGACAGCTTGCTCTGGCGCTCTAACAGTTTTGTTTTTCAAAAGTTTGGAAGAAACCTTTGAGACGGAAAAGCAAGTTAACATCTGGCTTATTTATGCTTAGATATTTGTGATGATAATCTTCAACTATTTTTTTCCCTCTATTTTGAATGACAGTTTGGTGATTTCTTGGAACTTTAACAGAAAAGTATGAAATAGAGCTCAGTGCAGATGTAGTAATCCTACTAGGAGCAGAGGGATGGTGTTAGAGGCCACTTGCTGCCAGGCCCTGTCAGTAAGTCGCTCCCGCGATGTCAGATGACTTATGTCACCCCAGAGGGTCCACTTGGGTTTTGTAAGATGCTGGCCCCTGACGTGAAAAGAGCTGTTTCTTCTGTTGGGAAAGCGTCCTTTGAAAGGAGCTGTGTGTGGGAACACGTCGGCAGCCGAAGCGCCTCGTCAACACCCACACAGCCCCTAATTGGGTGCTGTCTTAGCTGACTGTGTTTGTTGCTGCTGGAGGAAGTGAGGTGCCCGTGAGCTGTGACCCTCCTGGTAATTAGCTCCTGGTGGGCTGATTACCTTAGAGCAGGATGTGAGATCTGAGGATCCCAGCCGAACTGGGTGGGACACTCGCTTTTATTGTCACACAAAGTCCACTGAGAGTAATTGCTGTACCTCCCTCCGTGCATTGCTGCCCTGGTCTGCGCCCAGCGAGCCGCCGAGGGGCTGCGCGCAGCCTGCTTCGCGGGGGCAGCGCCCATTTCCTCTGCGAGCAGCTTGGGGGGCTTCCTTACGGCCTAGGTCTGTTAGGCTTAAGTGTTCAGAACGTTTCGTAGCTCAGGAAAGAGCAAATAGGCATGTTTTAACTGGAGTGGTTTTTAACTGCTTTCAGCTTTTTAAAAAGGTATTTAAAACACCATTAGTAAATTCCCAGCCACGAGCTCACACCTGAGCCCCACGGGCTCCTGTCGTCCCTCTTCCTGTCCCAGTGGAGATTTGCCTTTGTACTTTGTGTCTAGCGGTGATCGTCAGCTGCTTAGTCCTTTTCTGTTCGGCCGGTCTCTGGGTGAGCTGTCCCATACAGGTGGCTCCAGCCACTTCCCAGTCCACAGGGCTGCGCTCAGACCCCTCACGCCTCCTGCGCCGAACTCAGCACCTCCCCCCCCCAGCCCGGGCATCGCGGGAGCTGCTCTGCGGGGCCGCTGCTAGTGGACCGCGAAATGCGAGTGCAGGCCCGGTTCCTCGGCCCCACTGGCCGCCATTCCCGTGCCCAGCAGTCACGTGTGGCCAGTGGCTCAGACTGGTTCTGCCAACCCACGAGGCTGTGGGGCCTCGTGCGGCCCTGGCGCGGGGCCCGCATCCGGCCTGCCTCGGTAGCGCCCCCTGCTGGCGGCCCCTGCAGCCTGCGAGCGCTGCTCTTGACGCACGTGCTTTGCCAGGCCGAGTCCTCCTGACTGAACATCTGCCAGGGGGTCCGCTGTGCTTTCGCGGGAGCGCTCCGTGGCCGCCGTCTCGTGGAAGCTGTCCTTACAGCCATGCGCTTACCCCGCCTTCATTTCTAGCCGCACGCCGCCCCCAGCCTCGGCCGTGCCGCGTGCCTTGCGTTTTCTGGGCCCCGTCGTGCTGCTGCTGCGCCTTCTGGTGTCTCGCGCTCCCCCCCCCCCCGCCTGCGCTGGCCCCTGTCCAGACGCGTCTTCCTGCTGCTTGTGTCACTCACGCTCAGGTCACCGTCTCTCAGAAGCCTCCCCGAGTTTGTACTGTGACGCGTCCCCTCTAACGCCAGCTCCAGGGGCGTTTTCATTTTACGGTAGCTGCTCCGTTCAGAGTGTGGGTGTGTAAGGAGTTGGGTTTGCGTGTAAGGTGGGTAGATGGGCATATTCTTGGGGCCGCGGCTCTTTTGTTCTATTAACATCTAAAAACTTTGACACAGAATTTTAAGGGCTGTGTTTTAGGAATCAGAAAGGTTGATATTATAATTTGCCTATGGTTTTCTTGTAAATGCATCCAATCCTAAGGCTTCACAGATCAGTTATATTGCAACACATTCTCGCTTTTTCTACCAAAAACGGATGGAATGAGCCAGCTTGATTGTGTGTGTTATCGAGCATCGTGATTTAGACCATGTGCCCCGAAAGCGATAGCGCTCCCCCCCACTCCCTTTTACTCAGCGCGCTCGGCCCTGGGCTGCAGGGCCGTGTCCTCCGTGGTGGACACGGGGCCCTCCGCAGACGCGTCCGTGGGCGAAAGCGCACGTTCACGTCGCGTGTGCAGTGCAGTTATACCCCGCTCATGGTTTTGTAAGCAGCTTTTCATAATGTTTTTGAAAAATATTGACAACGTATGTAAGAGAGAAACAAATTTGTTTTTTTTAACCTATAATTTCACATTTACTTTTCAATATCAGTCACATTTTCAGTATCATCAATAGATTTAATCAGCTATTGATTCACATTAAAATTCCATTCTGTTAGGTCAAATAAAATTCGTGAGCTTTTTAACATCTCAACACGATTTTTTTGTTAAATCTCTTTTGAAATCATGTGGATGATAAATTGGCAGTAGTTATTGGTAGACACGTCAGAACAGTAAAGCAAGCTAGCTTTAGTCAGATTAAGCAATGTAATCTGTAGTGAGTGTCGAAACTTGCGAGAATTTTGTGAACACTCGTGAATTGCTTCGCAGGGCAGACAGGTGACGCGGAGGGGCCCGCGTGCAGGGCGCACGGGGGGGCCACCGGGAGCGTCCGCTGCCCCCTTTTCAGAGCAGGGGTGAGAAAACAGCGCAAGGGCCTTGGGGCTGCTTTCCCGTGTAGTTAAAACTGGCCTGAGAAAGTACGGTCGAGTCTGTTCACGCCAAATTAAAGAAAGGGGGTTGTCAGGACAGAGGGAGCCGAGTTTGACCCGGCGCGGGCGCCGGCGCGGGGCCGTCCATCTGGCACGGCCCAGCCGAGAGCTGCTCCTCCGTGCTCAGTGCCTGCTTTGCAGGGGAAGAAGGATTGTTGGCAGGTTGCCTCCAACTGAAATATGTCTTGAAGTTTTTATTATTAAGGAAATTTAGAATTTATTTTTAATCTTGCATTATCTCAGAGGTGAAATGTATTTTAATATTGCTATTTAATATTGCTTTTGCCAATAAAGTGATGCTTTGAGTAGGAAAACGCAAAGTGTGACGTTTGTACGTGTGTGCACAAGAGTGGGGGGTCTCTGGGTGGCTGACGTGTATTTCTTTCACCTGTGACAGCTTTACATACAGAGTGGAGCTGAGAACACCTTGCTGTGGTGACCCCTGCTGTCTGTGTGAGCTCGTGTCGTCCACTGTGTTCTCTTTAATTACTTGAATTGTCTGCGACGACTGGCTGGAATTTACGACCTGAGCTGAAACTGTTGCCCTTCACTAATTAACTCATAGGGCTGTCTTAGCTGAATAAAACTTAACGGGTAATTTTAATGTATCGCAGTATATGTACAGAATGTTACTTTCTCTAATTGAAAAATAAAAATTGGAAAGAAAGAAACATAGTACCAAAAAAAAAAAGTTCTTTCTTTCTCTTTTAGCTATAAAGCCCCAAATTAAATAACCGTCAGTAATTTATAAAAATGTTTAATAATTTATTTTATTATTGCCTATTGAGTGATTAATTTAGGAAATATAATTGTTTCAAAGTTAACTTGAAATATACCTTTTGAAATGTGTAACCGTTAAGACGGCGTTTCAGATATATATGGAGAGATGTTAACCATGATTTTTTTGTGAGAAAATACATTATAAGAGAATATATTGGGAGAACCCATTTTTGTCTACCTGTGTACATGGTATTTGTATGATTTATACCAAAGTACTGACCCTCAGTGTTTCTGGGAAGGTCAGGTGAAATGTTGCTGATTTTCTTTTGCCCTGTTGTGTTGTTGTTAAGGAAAAACAAAGGAAACGCCTTTTGAATATACATAGTTTTTCAAGTTTCCGAGGTCCTCAATATTAGTATTTATATTGAACACAGTTTTGAGGAATCTTGCTATCGGTAATATTATACTAGATAATACATTTTAAAAAAGAACTCAGTTTCTTCATTAAAGAAAAATAAGGCCAGGAAATATTAACCTTCCAGAGTTTATGTTGAAAGTTCATGTTTTTTCTTATTCTTTTTTCTGTGTGGTAGTTTTAGTATCCATTGTAGCGTATTTAAAACTTCATAAAGAAAATCCAAACTTTAACACTCTATTTATATATTTGGTTTACGGTGAGTGTTTTGAATACCGCAAGGTGGGGTGTGTGTCACCACTTCCCAACGTAGCTCTGGTCCTCAGCAGGATGGCCTCGCCTGCAGTGGATTCTAGGTGGCCGTTTGCGTGGACAGCGGTGGGGCTGGTTCGGCATGCTTGACAGCACGGGTCGTTTAATCGGCTTCTATGACTTACTGTGTCATTACCATTTTTCATTATGCCAATAGATTTTTAAAAACTTTCTCAACCTAATTTTGAGATTCAGCCAGTAGGCTTTCCTGCGAGTTGGGGTAGTGTTGTTACCTCTTTGTCACAGTGCGTACTCGTGACAGACAGCACGCCGTGGAATCCTGTGTGTGAGCTGGGAAAGACCTGAGACTTGATGTCCAGCCCCTTGTTTCCTAAAGAAAGCAACCTGCTTTTGGCCCGTGGACGTTTGAAGAGTGGCTGGGCTGAACGACCTAGACCCTTTCCAGCCTGCGATGTCACGATTCTGGGTAAAGGCCACGTCCTTCACGCGCTCACTGGTTTTTATGATTGTGCTGTTAATGCCATTTGGACGCCCGAGGCTGCAGCCCCTGCCATGACGTTGGTGTCTCCCTGCGCCAGCGTCCGTCCTGTCGCTGGCGCTCCGCACGCGGAGGCGCCGACCCCGAGGGCCGGTCCCCTCTTTTGGATTAAAAACACTGAGCGGAGCAAGTGTGAGATTTTTTTTATTGAAAAGTGACTTATTTCTCTGAATTTTCTGTATTTCTTTTCCACTGCGGGCATTTAAATTAATACACTTCTTACAAGATTTAGTCTGTTTAAATATTTTATACTCCGTGCAGTGTTTACAGTCAGTCCAGCCGTGACTCCGTGGAGAGTCGTGGGTGCGCACTACATCCAGTTACCGTTACGGCCACTTGCCAGGAAGTCCGAGGGGCCCGCGGGCGTGGTCCCACCGTCGAGGGGCGGGGAGCCCCCTGTCCTCAGCAGCCTCGGCGTGTGCCCGCTGTGCCGCCGGCTGGCTCTGCGTCCTGGAGCCAGACCGCGCGTCAGCCTCGGCACCCCCGAGCGCGCGGGCCGGACGACACGTGGCACTTCACGGCTCCGCCCCGGCCCGCCCTGACGCGCTGGTTCCCCAGCGGAGACGGGCGCCCGCCGCCTGCTCCCTCAGCCACGTGGTCGCCCCCTCCGTCCTGAGCCACGGAGCGTCAGCTCCCGCGTTGCCTCGGTGCCGTGTCCCCACCGTCCGTCCTTGTTCACTGCGGTTTAGTCTCCTCCGTGACGGGTAACGTTTGCTGCGCTTCTAAACGCATTTCATGCGGATTTTTTCCGATTATAAAATTACGACTACCGAGCATATCCTGTTACAAAAACGCAGTGCCCTGCATAGGGCTAATTTAGGTGGTCCACAAGGTTCTTTAGTTTTTAAGTCAAATCAGTGTTATACAGAAGGTGGTTTTAACCTTTAAAACACATTTTTAGGTTTCAAATTATTTTGAGATGTTAACATTTTGAAGAACAATTTTGTGCACGTATTTCAAGAACGATGGCATAAAGCCAGTCACTGAACACGTAGACGTTTGACAGAGGTCTGTCAGTAGTGACCCCGTCAGCCACCGTGATGTCACAGTGTGCTCACGGAGGGCGGCTTGTCCCAGCGGGGAGCGCTCTCGCCTTGCGCTGGCCCACAGCCGCGCTCCCGAGGGGCAGACCTCGGAGCCCCAGCCCGGCCGTCCACGCGCCGGGGCGGTAGCCGGGCGCCGGGGACGGTTCTCGGTGACCCTCGCTCACCAGGCAGCCTGTCGTGGGAAGCCGGGTCGTGGGAAGCGTGCTCTCTGTGGTGGTGACGCGGGTATTTCTCAGATTGTCCCTTATCCTCGGGGCACAGCTTTTTGAAGAACTGCACTGAACGAGTGTTCGCTGACTCTTGTTTCCCGTTCCTTCCAGGCTTCTCTACAGCTTAGCCTTTAACGCCAGGTTTCTGAGGCATCTCTGGTTTCTCATATCGTCAATGACCACACGGATGATCACAGGGTATGTATGTGTTGCATAGACTTACAAATGGAGCTTAAAACATGGAAAATGGCAAGCGAATAAAAAATACTGTAAGAAGGTATTTTTAAATACTAATATTTAGCTTATTATGAGAAGGTAATTCTAGTGGTCTCAATTTCATAAGAAAAAATAATGCCAATTATATCTATATAGTTATTTGTGTATATTAAGAAGATGGATTTATCTAAGTATTAATTTGTCTTATAAATCTTAGTCATTTTTTGAAAACGAGACTTGAAATTTCTTTGCTCTACAAGCATTAAAAATATCAAATATCGTAGAAGGAGGTTTTAAAACCTTTACGTTGAAATGATGTTTTTCTTATCTGAATCTTTTTGTAATGCGAAGGCTAGAATCTTTAACGTGCAGGTTTTAATGGAGCGTGTAGTAAGTGGAGAATTTCACGTTCACGGTAAGCTGCCTGAGCCCGTCCCCGTGCTGAGCTCCCCGGTCGGGGGGTCGCAGTGCACCCCCCCCCCCGCTCCCCACCCCCCTGCACTGTGACACGCAGAGACGGAGTGCGACTCGGGTCGCTGGAGACCCGCTTTGGCGCAGGGCGCAGCTCAGGCTCAGGGCAGACTTCCAGGAGGAGGAGTGTTTCTTTTTGTTTTGTTTTGTTTTCTGGCTTTTGGGCGGACTAGACACAAAGTTGAAGGAAGGAGTTTTTGGTGGGTGCAGGCGGGGCGTTCGGCACTTGAATGTACAGGCGTGTCATCTGCAGTCCAGCTTGGCCTGTGACCCGTAGACGGTGCTGGAAGGTCCTGTGCTGGGGGTTCGCGGGTCTCGAGCTGCTTTGTGGGCGTAGAGGGAACGATGAGCACGCTTTCGCACCCCTGGGTCAAGTCCTCCATGCAGAGTTATTCTTGTGATGGAGGGGTGTCCATTCGATGATAGCATTACTTTGAGTTACTTTCATGCTCTTTTCATTTAATTTTAATGCATCTTATGTGAGCAAAGGGAGCTTTTAATGGTATCATTGCAACTGGTAAAACTCATAAAGGTTAAGTGATTTGTCGTGTATCCGCAGTGAAGGTGCAGAAGTAGAGATACGAGAGAAACCTAGAAATATTCTTTCATAGCTCTTCATTTTCAGATTGAAATGTAAGGCTATTACATATGTTTTGGTTTGGTTTTGGTACATTTTAGCTGCTCATGACCACATCAGCCTTGGCTTTCAGGAGTGACAGGTTTGTTTAAGGCAGAAGGAGACTGGGGCTCACCAGGACAGGAAATTGTCGTTGACCTGTAGTGGCTCAGCTTAGCAACAGAGCTCTGCCTGATGATTGCTTTCTTGTTCATGGCATTTGTCTCTGGGTGAGGAGATGGAGTCATGGTGCGTGAAAGAAAAATGACGTGATCTTAATTACTCTAAATTATTAGTATTATTTAATAAGTTTGTAAAGTCATACACATTTAATTTTGAACGCATTATTTCTTAAAAGCTCATGTGAGAATGTGAGGTGTTTTTTTACTTATTTAATTTATTAAAATAAAGTCCCTCAAGAAACTTATATTCGTCAACCCCGACGTACATCTCATTGTATTGCCCATTGGAATAAAATGCCTGATTTTTCTGAAAACGGCATTGGGTTTAATCTGAAAATAGTTTTACGGCCAGACACACACAGCCAGGACCCCTCAGCTTGAGCGGGCGTGGGGGCCGCCGGAGGAGCCGAGCCTGGGGCCTGCAGCCCGACAGGCCCCCGGGAGACTGGGCGGCAGGCGGAGATGGACCCCGTGACCAGCCGGCTCCTCTCCCCCCTGAGACTGAGCTTTACCCAACGTAGTGCGAGGGCCCTCGGCCCGTGCCGCCAGCTCGAGCGGCGAGCCTGCCCCCGGCCCTCAGCAGGGGCCCCGGCCAGCTCTCCTGCCACCAGTCAGTGTCTCTTCCGTTACGGTGAGTTATGGACTTCTGGTTTGCACGTAAGTCTTTGAGACTCACTGTTTTTAGAGGGATATTTGAGTCAGAGTTTATGGCAGGAAGAGCGGCCGGCAGAGCACCGGGACGGACCTTTCATTTCTGTCCCGACTGACGCTCCGTGCCAGTCACATTTCCTGCCTCTAGGTGACAGTGATGAATGCCTTTGCAAGCCTCACAGGGCCTTCAGGAGAACCAGTGAGCCCAGGCCAGGAGCGGCCCTCGTCCCTTCTAGGGGACGGGAGGAGCGTCAGCGCCCTGGCGGGTGCGGGCCTCAGCCGGTGCTGGCGATGGGGACGCTTCCGAGCACAGGCATTCCCGACTGCAGTGACAGCTGACGGCGGGCTGGCGTGCCACTCTGGGGACTGGGACAGCGGCTGAGCTGGTCTGTCACTCGTAGCTACAGGAGATGCTTTCTTCTCGTCACCGC